>JASFAX010007524.1:0-23556 GCA_030737875.1 Allium sativum | reverse complement strand
AAGCATGCTTTGGCTGTTATAAGGTAAAAACCCTATCCTCCGGCTTGCGTTGCATTGTGTGATGGGACCTGGGTCTTATAACATCTTCATTTTTCTTTATTTAGCATTGCGCTGTTTGTTTTATGCACTGGTATTCTTGGGAGGAAACCCGTTCCGTGTTATACGGTGTGGTCCCTTGATTTACCTAACTTTAAAAATAAAGATTAATAACTGCTTTAGTTCTCACACCAGTCACATGACTGACCTGGAGTTTATTGTTTTAACCTAAACTCTGGGTGCCCCTATTTTCCGCACGGGCAGCTAGTAGTTTTGGTTTTGCAGATTTATATTCACAGGGTCCTGATTTACAGCTGGAACGATGCTCGGAAAGCTCTGTATCCGTGTATCACTTCTAGTTGTGATTTTGTATTATTTTCCGCTGCTATGTAATTTATTGTAATCTCTGATATTTATCGAATGTAATTTATTCGTTTATACTCTGTATATTCTTGTATCTGATGGAATTGTTGTAATAGCAATGAAATGTTCTTCCGTCTGCGTCCTTTTGTGTGTTGTTCTCAAAGTATCCGCTCTTTCCTTCACGGGGAAGTTACGGGTTCTTTCAGGATAGATTTGGAAATCTACTTTATATAAATTATTTTTAAATAAAATTATTAAAGGGAATAAAAAAATTATTTTTACCTTGTATTTATAAAGACGAGTATATAAAGCAAGATTTGTGGGATAATGAGTTTTCTAAACCAGGAGGCAGAAATTAACCAAATGGTTAAGAGTTGAATTTATTGTTTAATTAAGATTATTTAATTTAATTGTTAATTAAATTAAATAAAGTTATTAAAGGAAAGGGATAATGGAATTGGTTAACGGATTAACCTTGTTTTGAGATGACCGAGTCAACTACTTGAACGAGAATTGATGATTAGAAACAATATTTGAATTGTTAATTATTGTTAAAGTTAATTATTTGAAAATAACCTTTCAAAGGAAATTAACTATTTAATTAATTGTAATAATAAAGTAAACTTTCCAAATGAAAAGGAATTAAGGTAAATTATTATTTAAGGGAATGATCAGGTAATCAGAGCTCGATTTATAAATGAAAGGTGGTCTTAAGAACCTGTTTATAAATTAAAAGGAATTTAAATAAGTTTTGCTCATATGGGTTAGATTCTAGGATTATTCTATGAAAGGTAAAGTTTTAAATAAGTTTTAATATGAGTTGGAATCAACGGGAGTTTAAGTTGAATTTGATTATAAAAGTGAAGTTAAAATATGGAGGGAAATGGGTTAAAGATAAAATGGAGTTGAGTGGAAACAAAACTAAGATAAGTGGTTGTCAAAAGGGATTAAATGGTAAATGGAAGTGTTGAAATGGTTATTGGCATTTGAGATTTTGTTAATAAACTTTTATTTATTCTAAAGATAAGTATGTTGTCGTCTCAAGGTCTGAGAGGTAAATAAAATACCCCAACTTGTAACGACTTCATGATTATCCAAGGGTGATATTAGTTTAGAAACGAGGGTCGTTGGAAGGATAAAAATGAATATTTTCTGTAAAGGGGATTATAAGTTATATTTCAAAGAATTATATGTTAAACAAATTAATTTGGAAATAAGAAGTGAAAGGGCGGTATTCCAAATGCTGGAAATTTAAGTAACAATTGTCTTGACTAAAAAGGCCAAGTGATGTTGTATGCTGAACCAGTAAATCTGTTTTATTTTCTATGGATGATGATTGTTTATTTTGATAGTTAAAACACCGACTATCAAAATCTGACCAAGTCGATTGTTGGTATGGAAAGACCGGGATCGAATTTATATTCGAAAACCATTACGACCAGCAAATACGTAAATGTTGAAGATGTCCAGAAGCTGATCGAGATGGAGCAATTGAAGACCGTGGATCTTCATAAGCGGAAGGTTTTTGTCGAATATTCTTTGGTCTGCAGCTAGAGCTATTCTGACGTGATTCAGTCGTGAGTGGGATTTTTCGGTTTGCAAGGACTTCTTGCTACTGATCCTTTGGATGCGGTAGGAGGGTGCCTTCGGTTCATCCTGTTCCTGGATGACGCGAATGATGGCCAGATGTTCCAAAAGTTGATGTAAGCGTTCCGCTAGATTGTTATTTATTTGTATTTAGACACTAATATAATATCAGATGATATATATGATTTCAAATTGTTTCGGGTTATCGTAAGGTAAAAACCATTCGTGTTTATGTGTGGATTCGGTCTTACGATTACTTTTTTTCTTTCGAAAAGATTTTGAACTTTAACATAAAGTTGGATGATCCCCCATAAACTGTGCGAGTTTTTCTCATTCTGGTTCACCAGACTGACCCGGTGTTTTGTAAATGCTCGGGTTAGCCCAGGGTACAGGTTTAGGTTATCAGGTGCTGTGTACATCAGAGACAAGCTGTAGGAGTCCAGACATATGATTTTATCTAGTATGTTCCGTTGTGTGTTGTATTTGAGGACAGGTTGTCATAACTGTCCGGATATGTCTATTGTACTCTGATGGATGTAAGTATATTACTTCAAGTTTTCAATAAAGTTATTTATGTATTATATTTTGTTTCATTGCGTTGTGAGACTCTGTGTAGCGTTGTGTTCTCCTTCCTCTTCTTCTATTCTAATATTTCTTTCTTTCTTACCTCACCCTCTAATTTCTTTCTATTGACATCTGGGTTTTCAGTATAGTTTGGGTTGGAATGGTGTTGTTTAATCAGCTCAAAAGGTACCGAAAATTTGGGTTGTCACAAACATCATGGAGATCGAGTGCTCATAGGCTAATCTATAGAGGTGGTGGCAATTGCCATGCTCAGATACGATTTGGTTCCAAATCTTACTTCGACTGTGCAAAAGGATGAAATCTTTGAATGGTATAACTCTCGATTTACAATTCGTAACATTGATCCGTGTTATTTTAGTTGTTATTTCGTTTCAGCAACGTGAAGTACACCCAAATTCTCTTTAGCCATGAAGTCTATTCTAAATTGTATTCTTTGTTTAATGAGTGCAGGACTTACGGTACATATTTTGGCTTTTCGAGTTTTTTTAAACTAAATTGTACGAAGCTGAATTGGCATAACTATCTCTTTATCTTATGTTCAATAATAATAGTAATCCAAGGATATCAAACATTGCTAGTAAATCTAATGTTGGTATGAAAACCCGCCAACCTCTTTCCCAACTCTCGCGTAATCCCGCGAGGCAGTGCATGAGTGGTATACATTGGTTTCATTTTATGAGTTGGACACCTAAGGATTACCCCTATCTTGTTGACATAGTCAGTGTCGGTCTGCACAATTCGCCAAGCTATATACTAACTCTCACATAACCCCACGAGGCAGTGCATGAGTGGTATATCTTGGTCTTTTTAGTTTGGTGTATGTAATTAGTAATAAATTTTTATTTTCATAGAGAAATAATATGCAATTGATGCCCAAGCACTTTGACATGACGCGAAACCCCCGCCCGGCCTAGACCGAACTGGAACGCGGATTGTTTGAGAACACGACTCATCGAAACACAAAATGATAGAACTTTTCATTGCTATTACAACAATTTACATCAGAGTACAAGAATACCAGAGTACGAATAAATATACAGTGGAAAAATAATATCAGAGATTAAATAATTTACATAACAACGGAAATATTATGTAAATAAATACAATGCAGCGGAAAAACATCAACTAACACAACTGGAAGCAATACACAGATATAGAGCTTTCCGAATATAGCTCCAGACGTAATCCAGGATCATGTTAAATAAAAGAATCTACGAAACAAAAACTACTGACTGTCCATGTGGAAAATATGGGCACCCAGAGTTTAGGTGGGAAACAAATCAATACACTCCGAGTCAGTGGTGAGACTGATGAGAGCTAAAATAGTTATTGTTACTTTACTTTAAAATAGGGTAAATCGCGAGACCACACCATATGTCACGAAACCAGTTTACTCCCATGAATACCAAAGCTTGAAATATAATGATTAATAAACAACACAATGCTTTTTGGAATAATGAAGCTATTATAAGTCTCAGGTCCCATCACACAATGCAACGCAAGCCGAAGGATTGAGTTTTACCTTATAATAGCCAAAGATGCTTGGTACGATTTAAAATAAAGATTTTGAATATTACTATAAGTGCATAGTGTATAAGACAACTTCGAATATAAATGTATCAATCATAGACGACATAGTACCCTATCCTACTATGTCTCCATATAGGTTTACAACTAAAATCGAAAAGTTGTGTATTGGAAATTGGATTTCCATCACGAGTCGAGGCAAGGGATCTTCCTTACTAGTTTCGAGACAATCTAGCACAAGTCTCAGGATCAGTACCTTAGTAACCCTGGGATGCGGTAGGGCCGGTCCACACTTACTTTTGTGGATTGGCAATTCCTGAACAATACAATCATCCATATAAGTAAAAATGTCTAGGCTCTATACCATGACACCACTTCTAGCTAGAAAGAATCGCAAGTTCACATTACGGTCCATCATCCCGTTTTTGACTCATACCGGGGTGTGAAGCTCGCTAATTAACGCTATACCCAAAGAGGTGCTAATTAAAGCCGTGCTTTGATCATCATCCAGAAGGCCCTGCTTTTCAACAAAAGCCTTGATCATTGCATCTCAGCATGCCACATTGTCAATCCATACTATACCATTGATTTCCACCAATATATAACCTCTAAGCTCGTATGTCGTAGAGAAGGGTGTTAAGCAAGAGAATAAATTCTCCTCCACCAAACAGATATATATTTAGCAGAGATCAACGGATACAACACGAAGTACAATGTCAAACATACAATCCATTTACCAGTTCGTTTAGGGTCTGAACGAAACCGAAGGCATCTTATTCCTTATCCCATATGTCCAATACAGGAGAGAGGTCCTCGCATATCCGATCGATCTCCAAATACGTCTGGACGATCACCACTTATTACCTCACTTGGGTGTACACCCCAAATCGAGACATCAACAATCATCCAAATGATGTGAGTATCTCTGGTCTTCGACCACTATCTTCATTTCTTCGACTTTTAGTTGCCATCACAGTTACTCATAATGGGTTAAACCTAGTTTTTCGGAATAACTGGCGTATCCTTATAATTATGTGATAAATACACAAAGATAGCATACATCTCATTCCAATCTACTTCTATTCTAATACTCATTACCATTGGAAAAGGTTCCCTTTAATTTTATCAAAGATAAGTTCTTTTAAACTTATTGTTTAATCTTCCTTTGGATATCATTTCAAAAGATTTTATAATATCCTTTCACAACTTGAACCAAATTAAGGTGTATATAGCTAGTCAGCATTATCGAGCCTTACCGAAGTAATCCTTTATTTAATTATCCCAATCCCAAACTATTCATCCTATAGAGCAAAACTAGTAGTACTCCATATTTAACACCCATTGTGTTATTGGTAAATTTAACTACCCTTTAACCTTCAAATCTAATTAAAGAATTAACTATCGCATGGGGTAAAACTGGTTGTACTTGTAACGTCCCGCATTTTTATCGGTTTGTATTTGAATATTTAAATCAGTTTAAATATTGAATTCGTAATATAAGTGGATTTACATATTAATTAAAATGAAGTTGAACGTATAAAAATATATATTAAATATAATGGAGCCCGTAATATCGCGGTAGTTCGTAATTTAATGTTCTGAACTTCAGTTGACTGTACAAGATCCGTTATTAGTCAGTCTGCGAAACAAGAAACATTGGAATCTATTAAACAGTATTTCTCTAATGGAAGTGAGAAATTGAGATTTCAGATTATATATTGTAAGTTATGTCAATATTAAATATTCTAGAAAAGCAGGGCCATATTCGTTTATGGCTATAACGGTTATTTAGATATATTTAAATATCGGTTTCCAATTTAGACAAGGTTCTTTTGAGACATAGTCATAATTTAATTTTTAGAATTTTACTGTAATTTTTAATTAATTAAATGTGCAACTTTTTATTTGGAGTATTTTGCACCCTATATCAATATTTTGGGGTTTCACGATATGAGTTAACCTACCGATATTATTATATTTTTGGGATTGTGACACCTCGTTAAGCACGACTGTACTCTTACTTCTGTCCATACATGAACAGAATTTATAACTAAAACAAAACATATATATGTATATCAACAAATGTAGCCTGCGTGTTCCTTGGTGAACCATATTCTAAACCATCAGATAACTAGCCTATCTTCTATCGAATCACATCACCCTAAACATGTAAAACAGTAGCCTAGGAATTTAATATTACATGACCCAGTTTGAAAGTTTTCACTCTAATTGTACCTACCTGAAGTGAAACGCAAGGTTAAGTCTTATTGAAGGTAAGGAACGCAATCCCATCGCATTAATTTGCGTATACACCTAAGAGTATGGCCACAATTTAAAATACTATAGCACGTTGGAGAAATTTCAGGCTATTACTTAATAATAAAGGGATAGTCACCTAACCTATATCCTACACTTCCCTATTCCTTAAGCAGTAAGCATCCTCAATTATAAATACAAAACACATCGTTCCCGTTTTCTCTAAAAAAACACACTCAAACCAGAATGGCTGATCAAGTTAAAAATATATATAATAATATGAAAACAAAAATACATTGGTTCTATGTTTCAGTTTCACTGGAGTGGGGAATAAAGTAAATGGGAAAGAGAACATTAGTTCAAAATGATACATATAAAACACGTGCATGGGTTTCAGCATAAACCGCAAGGCTGAGGAACTTAGGTACGGGTTGTGTATGGAGGGGGTACGTGATCTGAAATGGGTGGTGTGTGCGGTGTCAGTGGACTGGCGACTGAAGTGTTGGTGGAAAATGATCGATGGTGGGTTGTGATGGTAGCAAGGGGAGTTCGAGGTTGTCTCGGTGACGGGTTTCAATTAGGAAGCTCGTGTATTTGTTGATGGCAAAGAAAAGGCTGAGACTGTTGTTTGTTTCAGTTTCCAAGATACATGGTGTTTAAACTTTGCGGAAAGTTGGAGTACGAGTAGGAAATGCTGCTGCTAGGATGGACGAAGACCATGTAGTTTTAGATGAGTTTTCCGGGGTTCGATCCGACAGCTTACGGCGCAAGAAGCTGAACAGAGGCATTGCTTGCATTGTGAAAGGGTGCAGTGATGAAGGGTCTGAGGTAGGAGCGAGGTGGATGGACGTGTTATACAGTGGAAATGGGGTACAGTAGCTGTTGCGTGTTGGGTTCACATTTTATAAAATGGGAGGGTAATGTTTTGAAAAACAACGGTAATATATATACAGGAGGTTGAAGACATTTTAAGGTGAAATAGTTGAAGGAAATATTTGTGGTGAAGGCATAAACATGCAGCCAATGAATGATACCTTCGTATTGGATCTCAATGCCAATGAACCCGAATGAAGACATATGAAAGTGAATTCACCACCTCCTGGTAGATGGGGACACACTCTGTCATGTCTTAATGGATCATGGTTAGTAATATTTGGTGGATGTGGTAGGCAAGGGTTATTAAACGATGTCTTTATATTGGATCTTGATGCAAAGCATCCAACATGGCGCGAAGTATCAGGGCTTGCTCCTCCTCTGCCTAGATCGTGGCATATTTCTTGCATGCTTGATGACACTAAGTTAGTGGTTTCGGGTGACTGTGCAGATTCGGGTGTGCTTTTAAGTGATACATTCTTATTGGATCTTATGATGGAGATGCCTTTACATTATACAATTGTATGAGATGAGGGTGCAGGAGTTTAGGGATTTACGATGAAGGGATTTGCACGTGGGATTACTGATCATGGTGGAGTGGATTAGAAGAGGGTGACGAACTCATGGGGTTCGAGTGCTGTTGGGATTTTTGGGAGCGATGTAGTGCAGCGTTTAATGGAAAATGTAAGGATAATATACTATAGTGGATTTCGGTAAAAACGTTTGAACGGAGGGCGAGTTCGATGTGTTCTCGGTGTCCGTATCCATGCAGCAGAGAAGGGGTAGTGGGCTGGTTTATAAAAGGATTTGACGAATGGTCCATCACTTTGGAATCGTACGGAAGCGGGTTACGCTAATGAAGTTGGGTTGGAGCAATTTGAAGCACGACAGAATCAAACGCCTAGTTTAATCGACGGATGCAAATCGTTATTTAACGGTTAACGCGCAAAGGTGAGTAAATTCACTAACTCTAATTTATTTTCAATATTATAATTATAATTTAATATTCATTGAATGTTGTGTGATGGTCGTTTAGGTAGATTACAAGTAAATTAAATGAAATATATATATATATCGTTGCATATATACACATCATTGGTTGGATACTGATTCCATCGATTATAATATTCCCTAGTATGGAATTAGTGTTATTTGTGTTGACTGACATCTGTGGATGGATGAAACCGGTTATGTATTGTTTGTTTTATATATGCACTGTTTGAACCATGTTGAATGGAAATTCAACGTTATGTTGATTTAATAAATAGACGATACCGATTAAGAAAATGGCAACAGTCGACCATAAACCCATTTTTGTTAAGAAGTTGATTGGCCGTCAGGCAAATCAACGAAGATAATTATAAAAATTTTATTTTTATAATTTAAGCGAAGTTTAAATTATAATAGAAGTTCTATTATAAACTAGTATTTTATAGTTCATTTTATAAAGTAAATATAATCTATTATTTGACATTTAAATAAGTTGTTAAAATACTATTATCCTAGGAGTGAATAATTTGGATAATTATTTCAAAGCAAACCGTTAAGAAATAGTATTAGATTAATTATATTAATTTAATGGTAAAAAGTAATTAAAATCAGTACTGATGAAATAAAGTTGATTAAATCAACTGTTTATTTGGAAAAGGATTATTAGATTAATTAGTTTTCAATTAATCTAATGAAAATAACTTAGCAATAAACTGATCAAAAATTAATAAGATTCCTTATTAATTACTCTTTTTAATTAATGAGGTATTAGATAATTATTGAACTAATATAATTGGTTATTGTTTATATAAGGTAAGCAACCCATCTATTTTAGATTAACGATGAAGTTAACTGTTTACTTCGGCAATGATACAGTAAATATTACTTAATTATTTTGAATTAAATAATTGTTTCTTAAATGGACCACATTTAAGATATTATTGAATTGGTAATGAGATGTTACTTGCATTAAGTAAAATGACTCAAATAAAAGTAAAATTTCAAAAGACAGAACTTGAATGGATTTTGGTAAAAGAAGTTACAAATATAATTGTATAACAAAGACGCAGCAAAGAGTTAATATTTAAATAAATAGGTGTAAACAACTGAGTTTTCAAATCTAGGATATGGCATCATAAAACCATATTTAAAATAAAGCAAGAAGTACGATTTGTCGGGTTATAAAGTCTGAGGGGTTAGAGTTTCGAACTTATATCTATTCTAAGATAAGAATGTTGTTGATCAAGGTCTGAGAGGTAATTAAAAGACCCCAACTTGAATGGCTTCACTATTATCGAGGGATGGTATTAGTTTGTAACGGAAAGAGACATCGAGATTAGTTATAAAGTGGAATATAGTAGCGTATTGCAAGTCTTTGAACTATAACGATAAAATAACGTTGTTGACTAGGCTTAAGCGTGACTGTTATGTCGAGATTAGTTATAAAGGGGAATATTACAGCATATTGCAAGTTTTGAACTATAACCATAAAATAATGTTGTTAACTAGGCTTAAGCGTGACTGTGATGTCGAGATTAGTTATAAAGGGAAATATTACAGCGTATTGCAAGTTTTACTACAACGATAAATTAACGTTGTTAACCAAGCTTAAGCGTGATTATAACACTATTCCCTAGAAAGGTTGGAAATTCACTTATCCTAAGTAATAAGAAAATAATTATGTATTTCCCCGAAGAAGTGTAAATGAATTATACGAGGTTGGAAGTAAAAGTAATTAACTAAAATCTGATATATATTACCCGTACTGAAGGGAACTCTTTAAATTATGGAAATGTTTTCCAGTCTAAATAGAGTATATATTCTAACATACCGAAAATAAGAATCGTGAAAGGATAAGAATGTTTTTCGAACATTAACAACATATATAACTGGAATATGGAAGAATAAAGGTTTATAATAACTGGAAATGTTTTCCAAGAAATGTGAAGGGCAAACGGGTTTTGGGAAAATATCTAAGAAGATATAGGAAACTGGGAAATTAATGTTTAAATAAAAAGGGCCAGTGATTGTGTGATGTTTAGACATACATTAGAATGGATGTTTGTTTTTACTTCGGTAGTTAAACAACCGACCATCGAAGTGTTTTGACCATCGTTGTCAATACGGAGGGACCAGTTGCATATATTATCCGAAAACCACTCCGTATAGGCATAGCGCTGCGAATTAGATTATGCTGAAGATAATTGAAGACGGAGTGAAATGCAAGGGTCGTCCCATTCCAAAATGGTGCTTTATGTTTGTCCAGTCCTAGGATAACTTGTATGGACGAGTGTCTGACATAGTATACCTAATAAATCACGTACGATTGATCTCTAAAAGGTATTACGTCTGGTGGCGGAGGAATTCGTTCCTCTTAGCTTTTTATACCCGTGATATTTTTGGAAATCGATCAGTGAATTGATGGGTTGACGATGTGGCATTCAAAGTGAATGGTGGTCAGATGTTCTGAAGATAGACGTAGCCTCTAGCCTCACAACTAGGAAGTAACAAAAGTTGGGCTATGCAGCATGACTAGTTGGGTCATCCCCAAGCAGGGTGTATTGTCACCGATTTAGAGAAAATTCATATATGTTCTTCTTTTTCGATTTTGTATCTTTGGATTACGGTTGGATGGCTAACAACCGTGGGTGGCAATATATTCGATACACTCGAGCTAAATGAGTGCTCGGTCATGTGTGGTCGGGTTGCAAGACGTTCTTGTTGAACCCCAGTGTATACCCTCTAGAGTACACTGATCGGTAATATCACTAGATTTGATATCAAAGTATTTTGGGTTATAGTAAGGTAAAAACTGTCCATGTTTATGTGTGGGCGGGTCTTACTATTATCTTTCTGTTTCAAAAGGATTTTCAAAGATAAACAGTATGGTTGGAGTTTACTCACACCAGTCCCATGACTGACCCAGAGTTTATTTTGTTTATTTTCCCTAAACTCTTGGGTGCCCAAATTTGCACGGGCAGGCAAGTGTTCAGGCTTTGCAGATTCATTTGGAGGAGCTCAAAGCAGGAAGCTTCACCACTAGTTATGTAGAAATTATTTCCGATGTGATGTATATGAGTTATACTCTGATATGGTATGTATATATACAAATTCAGATTTGTATTTCAAAGTTATGTATATAATATATTTTATTTCGTTCCGCTGTAAGACTCGTGTTTACTCTGATTCTGATGTTCTTCTTCTTCTATTCTATTAGTTCTATCTTTTCTATCTCTTCCTCTAATTTATTTCTATTAATGATCTGAATTTTCGGGCACTTTGAGTCAAATGTGTAGGATATTAGTCAGCTCAAATTAGTACGGATTTACAGGCCGTTACAGTACTCCACTCTCGAACACTTCTCGTATTTAGTAATTTAATTACCCCATTCACATTTCAATCTAATTAAAGATTCATTAAAACTCCTACTTAGTTTTAATCTCCAAAAATCATTACTTAATAATTATTCAACTTAGAAAATTAATCATGTTTTTAACTGGGTTAAAGAACAAATGTCATTTAAAACATTGCTCACGACAAACCCAAATTCATCTTCTATTTAATATGGAATCTTCACAGAAATCTGAAAAATTTATAACCGATAGAAATATTTGTCAATCAAGTAATTGACGCTTATATAAATCTATCAATCAACCGATTAACCGCAATTTCACACAAGGGAGATGTGAAAGTCAAATATCATCCCAAGACCTGTGTGGGGTTTTCAACCAACATCACTGGTTAATAAATTTAACCAAATCTAATTCGATTTGAGTTATTTTTCTAGCTAACTAATTTTCACTGTTCAAATTATAAATGGATATTTATATCCATTTTCAACTACTACATATATAATCATTATTCTTATAACATGTTAATTATTTCAAATTCCCATTCAAATCATAACATAAATTATATTTCATTGTCATTTAAGGTGCCACAAAGTGTCCATCCACATTGTTTGAAATACAAGTGTCGTATATTCAAACAACCCTTCTAATAACAAATAAACTTAGTGAACAGTTCATGTGTTGAACTCAAGGAATATCGCATGCGACAGATAAAAATCAGCATAGATAATCAATATATTTTTAAATATGATCTAATAACATAACAAAATATTTGAGTGAGAGAGTTCTCACATTGATCGGCTCAGATTGTCGATTACTTTTAAATCAAATTAAACATGAGTTTAATTTAACCCAAAATTCAGTTTGCTCCAACTCTAACCAAATTAGTTTTGTTGTGAAGCCCTCTACTCCATGATCGCAAGGGATCCAGTTTTGCACGATTTTGAGTTCGTGGCGGAAAGATATTTACTCACAAATATTAACCACATAAATTAAAATAATAACATATATTAATTTACATTTTCCTCCTCCACTATCGTTCAACTTCTGCTCCAACCCTTCTAGGCCATCGCGTTGCCGCCTGGGCCACCATGCCACCGACCTGACACTGCCGCCATGTCCCCCCGTGCAAGGCGCACCCACGCTAGTCGCCGCCATCCCCCTAGCGTCGTTCTCTCGAGCAGAATTTCCCCGTTGACCCAAAAACGCCTCGACCATGATTTCTCCACCACCATCCAACTTCACGGTCGCGCACCCCCAGGCGTCGACTCCCCACATCAAGGCGCTCCTCCGGCCTTCAGGCACCGTCACCAGAAAAACCCTCCACCACTGGCCATCTCCACATTTCCGTTCATAGTTTCACCAAAATCGTCGATAACGATCAACTTGATTTTCCGGCTACCACACTCAATATCAGGTCAAACACTTTAAAGCAAACTTATCAAGCATCCTCCCCTCTACAACTTTCCCTTCGGTGCCGTCATCTAATTCTTTTTCGTTTGATCAAAAATCCACCAAAACCGAAATAGTTTTTCTGAATTTGAACCGAGATTCCAGTGAATCCGTGAACCGATATGTCATGAAATTTTGGTGGTAGGTTGTAACGACCCTGAATTTTGGGGCCAAATTAATTTTTTTTATTTTAATAAATTTAAAGTATTTTTAATGATTTATTTATTTTTAATCGAAGTTAAAACGAACAAAATTAATTTAAATATAAAAGGAGATTAAAACAAGCGCTGCAGTTTGAAATTTTGATTTTAAACTTTGACTGAATGTACAGGATTCAAAATAAAACGAATTTTAGTGAAACCAAAAATATTTAAATCTGTTTAAGAATACCTTTCTAATGAATCTGAAAAATTGGAATTTCACTTTAAAATTTATAAGTTATGTCAAAATTAAAAGTTAGAAAAGTCGCTATGAAATATATATATATATATATAATATATAAAGGTCAGAATTGCCACTTTTTGCATACGAAGGAATTGGAACTCGAAACCACTTCCATTGAGTTCAAAATGACGTTTCTGCATTGAAAACCAGTAAACACTTATATGTTTCGAGTTTCAGAAAATATTTGTTTCAAAATGTATTTTTAATATTAAATATATTCGCCTTGAAAATAGCCATTTTTCAAACAGGCTCAGAGTCGAACGAAATAAATTTTGTTGTGATCGTATCGTCATAAGAAAGTCAAAAATAATTTTTCTGGATTTTTCGGAGTTAGTATGTAGTCCCGGTAAAATTATTTGTATGGAAAAATTAGAAATAAAGGACTTAAATTTTAAAACTGAAAAACGGAGGCCAAGATGACAGTTTGGGCTAACGGGACAGGTCCAAATGAGTCCGGAACGGGGGCTAAATGGTATGAACGACAGTCGTTGGGCCTGAATTGGAGTTCGGACCAAAACGGGCTTAAACGGGCTAATTAACTAATAATTAGATTAACCTAATATTTTAATATAAATATGCTACGCTACAGTACCCGTCCTCTTCTTCTTCCCCGTCGTTACTTTCAGCCGCCGAAACCCATTCATGCTCCAAACTTTGAACTTCGATTACTCCTTCAAATCTCAACGAAATTTAACAAACTTGTACTCATATCGAAGCTCTTCTCGAGCTCTACGATCTCCGACAAGAACCAACCCTCCCCGTGCCCCGTAGTTCCGCCACCAAGGCCCCGAACAGCTAGCGAACGCGCCCCCTGGGCCCACCACGTCAGCGCGCGACCTCCCCCCTTCCCAGCGTGGATGCGCCTCTCGTAGCTCGCCAACCTCCCGCAAACGGTTCGTGAAATCATCAAGCTACAGCTCCCGAAATCCGAATTCTAAGTTTTGAACAAAAGTGGGTTTCAAGGTATGAAATAGTTCAGATTTCCCCACAACTTTTAACTGTTACACAGTCAGTTGTAAAAAGCTGATTTTTGATTTTTCCTGTGAAATTGAATTGAATCATTCCAAATCCGAAACCACTTTGAACTCGAACACCAAATCTGATCGAACCTGAATCATCTCCTCTGACCAAACACTGTGAGAATTTTATTTTTTTAAATTTAATTTAATTATTTAATTATTATTTGCATGGTTGTTGATCGTAGATCTAAAAAGACATGATATTTAGAACATGGATCTGAACTATTCACCCTGTATGATGTTGAATCCGAATTGACTAGAATGACAAGAGATTAGATCTGAAATTTTAAGGTTTATATCTAAATTAATAATTAATTAAAATTAATTATGTGCTATTTATTTAACCATGCCATGTTGATTTTACATATGCCGTATGAAACCCCATCTTACAAATTACCTCGATGTTAGTTATTGTATCTGATCCTGTTGTTGTGTTTGGATGTTGTTATGTGACTTGTGATGAAATTTACATTCCTTTTTTTTATGTGTAAAATTGAAAAAGAAATTAACATTTATTTTTGTTGTTAATAGGAAGTAAATTCACCGCATGTAAATTAACATTTTTGATGTTAATATTATAAAATTCACCGTATGATGAAATTAACATTTTTAATGTTAATATAATAAAAGAAATTTAACCATCGGATGTAATTGACATTTTTAATGTTAATATTAAAAGAAATTCAACCGTATGATGACATTAACATTTTTTTTATGTTATGTTACTATTAAAAAGAAAATTTTCATCGAATGAAAAGTTGCATTCTGTCAATATAATAAAGATTGAAAATTTACGTTGTATAAAAAGTGAATTTTTACATTGTAATAAAAGTGGATTTTTACCTTCTAAAATAAAGAGAAAAATTACATTGTATAAAAAGAAAATGCATTGTATGTCAAATCAGCATTATTTTCAATGTTAATAAAAAGAAAATGCATTGTATGTTAAAGTAACATTATTTTCAATGTTAATAAAAAGAAAATGCATCGTATGAAAAATTAACATTATTTTATAATGTAATGAAAGTGAATTTTCACCGCATGTATATTTTACATTTTATATAATGTAGTATAATAGAAATCCACCGTATGTTCATTTAACATTATTTCTAATGTTAATATTAGAGTAATTTTAACCGTAGGAAAATTTCACATTTTTATTTATTTATAAAAAAGAAATTTCATCGTATGTTAAATATGTACATTATTGTTAATGTAAATAAAAAGGGAAATTCACTGTATGTTAATTTACATTATTTTATAATGTAATTATTAAGAGGATTTATACCGTAGAAAATTTACATTATTTTTAATGTTAATAAAAAGAGAATTTCCATCGTATGAAAAATTGCATTTTGTTAATGTAATAAAAAGAAAAATCCACCGTATGCTATTTTACATTATTTTATAATGTAATATAATTGAAATACACCGCATGTTAAGTTAACATTATTTATAATGTTAATATAAAGAGTATTAACTGTAGGATTAATTTACATTATTTTTTGTAATGTAAATAAAAAAAGAATTTTACCGTAGGATTAAAGTATATTATTCTTAATATAATAATGAAGAGAAATTCATCGTATGTTATTTTACATTATATTATAATGAAAATAGTAGGAATTCACTGTATGACAAAATTTACATTTTTATTTGTAAATAAAAAGTAGGAATTTACGGTGTATTAAAATGTACATTTTTCATATGTAATGTCAAAGTAGGAAAAGTTTACATTATCTTTAATGTAATATAATTGAGATTGTCAAAGTAGGAAAAGTTTTACATTATTTTTAATGTAAACACAAAAGGAATCTTCGTCATAAGGAAATGTATATTCTATTTAATGTAAATATTATAGTAGTCTTCACTGTAGGAAAATTTACATTTTTTATTAATGTGAATTAGAAGTAGGATAACATTGCAATTAAAAATTATATTTTCACATTGTAATAAAGAATGAATTTTACATTGTAAATAAAGAATAGATTTTATATTGTAAATGAAGAATGGATTTTATATTGTTATTAAAGAATGGAAGTTTACATTTTATTTAATGTAAATTAAACAAGAATGTGACAAGAATGAAAGTTTGCATTTTTATAATGTGAAATAAAATAAGAACTTCCACTGTAGGAAATTGCATTATATACATGTAAAGTAAAAATTACATTTTTTTATGTAATTCGAATGAAAATTTACATCGTAAAATAAAATTTCATTTTAGGAATAATTAAGATTAAGAATGTACATTAAAAAGGAAAGGACATTTTATATGTAAACGAGAATGAAATAAAACGAAAGAAGTATAAAAAAAATGAATTGAAAGATGAATTATAATTCACATTTTTGATGTAAATTACAGAAGTATAAGAAATAAAAGGAATAATTCATCATTCAATTACAAATTATATTTTCATATAAGTAAAGAAGAGAAAAGATAAGAGGATAAGGAAGATGTATGTAAAAATGATGAGTCAAACGATATATATATATATATATATAATTAAAATTAATCGAATCGAGCGCGGTAGTTCGCGTTTTGAAATCGTATCTTTGAACGAATATACCGGAAGATCCGACCGTCGGATTTTCCTAAAACTAAAAACGTTAGGACCGTCTCGGAAAATTCTTTGCAACGATATAAGATATGTTATGATCCAACGGTTAGATTTTTAGGAATGTAAAAATCAAAATTGATTGAAAGCAGCGTTAGGGTCGCCCACTGACCTGAAGCGTCATTAATTAAAATTTAATTATTTTAAATAATTAAAATAGGAATGAATTGTTAATAAAAATAATTATTAACAAATAAGAAGGATTTTCAAAATATATATATATGTATATATATATATATGTATATATATATATGTATATGTATACGAGGATTGTTTGGGAAGCCGAGTTATTCTCATTCCAAATGATCCAGCGGCGTGGAAAATCGAAGTAAGAAGACGACGTATGAAGACCGTAAATCTTCCCTCGAATGGACAGCGATCGAGATCCTGAATTGACTTGCTCCCAATTCATGGGTCAAGGTCATTGCCCAGACGTAAGTGTTGATTTCACGGATTTGACTTTCGTTCAGACCCAGAGCATAAGTTTAAATGGATGGTGTGTCTGACATCGTACTTCGTTATATATCATATTGTTGATTTTCTGTTAATATATAAATGTTGGTGGTGGAGAATTTATTCTCTACTTAACACCCATTTATGTATTGATGGATAAGCAATGGTATGGTATGGAGTGACAGTGTGGCATACTAAGATGCAATGATCAAGGTTTCTTGTTGAAAAGCAGAACCTTATGGTGACGATCAAAGCACCGCTTGAATAAGCAGAGCTTTGTGTATTACGTAACCTCACGAGCCTCACAAACCGGTGGAGTCTAAAACGGGCGAAGGGAACGCAGGGAAAGTAGCACGTTTCTTTCTAGCTAGAAGTGGTGTTTGGGTTTTATCACGGCCTGGCATTTTACTTATGTGGATGAGGGAATGAGGCGCCTCGGATAGGTCCTATAGGACCGGGGAACGTGTGCTTAGGAATTGCCAATCCTCAAAGTTGTATGTGAGGATCGGCCCTGCAGGATCCAAGGGTTCTCCGCGGGGAATCCTGAGGCATTAGCTAGAGTGTCTCGAATCGGTAAGGAGCTCCGCTCTAGCCTAGACTCGTGATGGAAACCAAAATCCAAATACGAATCGACGAATTTGATTGTATTACTAGTACGGAGGCATAATATATGGGTACCTATGCTCCCTAGGATTGATACATTTATTTTGAAATGTTTTCATATACACTAATGATAGTATTAGATGCGTATTTGCCGTATTTAGCATATTTAATCATCATAAGGTAAAAACCCTATCCTCTGGTGTGCGTTGCATTGTGTGATGGGACTTGGGTCTTATGGTGATTCCATTTTCCAAAAGCATTGCGTTGTTTACGATATATTTAATTATTTGTTATGACACTTTAAATTATGCACGGCAATCCATTAGAGTAAACCCGTTCCGCGTTAGCGGCGTGGTCTTTTGGATTTGCCTTATTTCTAGTAGTTAGTTTAGTTAAGAATTCTCACACCAGTCCCCCGACTGACCCATAGTTTGTTTCACCTTTTTGCAAACTTGGGTGCCCTCTTTTCCACATGGGCAGCCAAGTAGACAGGTTCATTCTTTGCTTGGAGTCTTTTCTTGGAGCTGCTTATTCTCTCTCTTGGATTTGCTTTTGTGGAGAGGTGATGACTTGGAGCTTTGAAGACATCTATCCTTTATTTCTATTGCATCTTTTCTCTTTATTTCAGACATCAGACTTGTTTCATTTCACGTTGTTATTTCGGAGTTTGAACTTATTTCTTTTTCTGCAAACTTAATGTAATAACTTAGTTTTCTGTGACTGTGGATTTTCTGTGGTTAATGACATTATATTTCCGCTGCTATGATGTTGTTACTCTATGAATTTCCTATGCTATGTTGTTTCTGTGATTTGTATTATTGTATTTATGTTGTATTCTAAATGATTACTCCTACTTTCATTCCGTGGAAGTTTGGGTCCATCACAGTTGTAGAGATCATCATATGCTACAACTTTCGTGTATTGAGTTTCGGCTAAATGTTGAAGGAATAGAAGATATAAATTAATTTAAGTTCGGGGTCTTTTTTTGCAAAATGTTGGGAGAGAGGAAGAGGGTTGGCTGTAATTTTGGAGGAAGAAGAAGAAATAAGATTTGGGAGAAGAGGAAAAGATCTTATATAGTGGGGTTTATTATTATTTTTACTATTTCTTTAGTTAGTGTTGTCTCCAATCGACAGTTATCGGTGCCCCGAGCACACACGAACTCCGTTGGTGGTGAAAATTGACACATAGCTATGTCTTAACGATACGGTCCTAGTGAAACTTGTTTCATCGAATTCCAAGTCTGTTTGCTCAAAAATCTCTGTTTCGGGCCCAAATGGCTGATTGGTTCACAATTTATTGCATACGATGACATGCTAGCCCCAAAAATTACGAAATTTAGAATCTAGTAATAATTTAATATTCCGGATCCAACAAAAGTGGTTTCGTTGGAAACGGAGATCGTTTGCAAAATGGCGATTTTCTAAGTCTTAAATAATAATAATAATATTCCATAGCGACTATTTGGAATTTTAATTTGGACATAACTTACAATATATTAAGTGAAATCTCGATTTCTTACATTCATTATAAAGATATAATTAATTTGATCCTAGCATTTCTTGTTTCATCCAATTCTGATTTATATTGAATTATGTACATTCTTCAAAGTTTAAAATTGATTTTTCAAACTACCACGCCATTTCAAGCACGTTTTATAATTAATATAAATATATACGCTCATACTTCGTTTTAAATAAATTTTTCATCGTTAATTCTCAAATTAATTCATTAAAATATTTAATTTCGATGAAAATCAATTAAAAATAAATTATAAAATGGTTCCAAAAATACGGGTTGTTACAATCTCCCCCATTTAAAACTTTTTTGTCCCTGAAAAAGGAACGGACTTGAAAGTCGTTTGACTAACCAACTCAACTTTCATTCTGGCTCAATTCTTCAACTTTTTAGTTTCTAAGAACTTTCTAATTTTCCTGAAATTTGGCTAACATCCTAAATTTCTAATTTTATCACGAAATTTCAATAGCTCTGTTCTCTGTAAAATCAGTTTCACCATGTAGACTTCATCATTTGATTCTAACGTGATCGGTCTGGTTGAATTCTGTTAAAGAATGAACATAATACGTGTGTTACAAGTTTTTATATCAATTAAACATCATTATACAACTAATTATTAAATTAATTAATTTTTATTGACCTTAATCACCCTTTCTTTCCCAGTTAATTTCTGAAACCAACTCGTGTTACTTTCTCTCCTCTTACATAAAAAAAGGGTCTGTCGCCTCCCTATATCACCATTATCGTTACAAGCTCCAACCTAAATTAAACAAACATTTAATTATTTAATCTTTGTTACCACTTAATTAGCTTATTACTTTTAATTACCCACGCTAAGCTGAATAACCTTTCTTTCTCATCTGATCCATGTCGTCACCTGATGCATGAACCCACCATGCCAAACACTGTCATCGACCATTCTCCCACCACGTTCGACTATTTCGAAAATAGGGTTCACCAACATCCTCCTCGTTTCAAGCAGCATACCCCAGCTTCACCGTGATACCCGCGAACTATTCCTCCTATAAAACCAGACTTCCAGTAACCATCATGACCAAAGCTTAACAGTTTAAATCCACTTCTCTCCTCCGACAAAACCCTGTTCTTCCTGATGCTACTGCTGTTTCACGACGTGTAAAGGCCCGCAAATCCGTACCCTTTGAGTTGACTAATAACCCCACACGTCCAACCCAAATTGCACAGAAATACGAATCATTATTAGAAAGAAGTTAGAGGATGAGAAATAGAAAGAAAGAAATATTAGAATAGAAGAAAATGAAGATCATGAACTCACAGCGGAACGAATAAAATATATTATATGACATAACTTTTTGAAATACAAATCAGTAACTTTATATACATACCATTATCAGAGCACAACAGTTATCCCTGGAACAGTTATAAACACCTATTTCCAGATACAAACATGGTTCACAGCAGAATATATGATAGTTTATAGCTAACTGGTGATGCCTCCTGCTTCCAGCTCCTCCAAATGAATCTGTAAAATCCCGACTACTTGCCTGCCCGTACAAATTTGGGCACCCAAGAGTTTAGGGAAAACAAAAACAAAATAAACTCTGGGTCAGTCATGGGACTGGTGTGAGTAAACTCCAACCAATTGTTTAACTTTCAAAATCCTTTCGAAAGAAATGATAATAGTAAGACTAGTCCACACATAAACACGGACGGTTTTTACCTTACTATAACCCAAACACTTTGATACAAAAATCCAGTGATATTATAATAATGTCTACATCAAATAAATAACAATCCAGCGGAACGCTTGCATCTCACGCTCCATATATAATATAAAATCAAAAACCGCATGGCGCTTATTGGAGATTGGATTTCCAACATGACAAGGTATGGAACCACCTTCCGAAAGTGTATCTCTAGAGAGGAATACACTGGGTTCAACAAGAACATCTTGCAACCCGGCCCACACATGACCAACTACTCATTTCGCTTGAGTGTATCGAATGTATATCACCAACGGTTGGGATCAGCAACCGTCTCCCGAATGGGACAACATCAAATAGAATAAGGAATTAAATGAATCTCTAGATAGGTGATTATACACCCTAATGGGAGCGACCCACATAGCCATGTTGCCTGCCCAAATTTTGTCATTTCCCGGTTGTTGAGGCCTGAGGCTACGATTACTTTCTATTCATTGATAGCACAATCACTTTGAATGCCACATTGTCAGATCCGTTAATCACTAGTTGATTTGCACAAATATTCTGGATATTATGCTAAGGGAATAAATCCGTTGCAACCATATATATTTACACAGACCAACCCATTTGATCATTGGAAATACTTTGTCAGACATTCGTCCATTTACGTTCGTTCTGGGATTGAACGAAACCGAAGGCACAGTCTCTATTAATAGAAAAAGTCCTTGCACTTTACACCGTCTTTGATTATCTTCAGCATACTTGGTTCGCAACGCTTTATGCCAATACGGAGTGGTTCTTCGGATAATAATCCAACCGGTCTCTCCATACTGACAACGATGGTCAAAACTTCGATAGTCTGTGATTTAACTATCGAATAAAACAAGTGTTCAATCAACATATCAAACAAATCACTGGGCTCTTTAATTAATATTTCATTAATTAAATTTCTTCTCCATTTCCCTATCAATATTTGTTAACCAAATATTTTCAATAATCATCTTGGCCTCTTATGCCATTTGGAAAACGTTTCCAAATATCAACTTCTTTTATTTTCTATATATTAGAAAATATCTCTATTTGCAATTTGAAAACAATTTCAATCACTTATCTCTATCCCGACTATTTTAATTATACCCAGGAAATATTTACTTTTATATTTCCAAATTTCCACCACTTGGGTTAAAACAATTGCTGTATAAAACATCGTCATAACAACCAAAATATTTTATTCAACTATCTCTCATTCAAACACTTCTCTTCGAGACTGGATCCTGCTATTTATCAATTAAAAATGAGATCAATCAAGTTGGGGTAAAATTACCTCTTAGACCTTGACTGAAAACATCCTCAACTTCAAAATGGCAAAACCACTAACCTCGAATAAACAAACTATAAAACCCAATTTATTCATTTTTAACGTATATATGTTTCTCTTACTATTACCGGCCTATCCATTCCCTTTTTTTAAATATTCTTTTTTAAACTCGTTTCCTTATCAAATTCAATATATGTTGATATATTGATTTCTAACTATCAAATTATCTTAAAAATATTCTAACTCCTTAAATTTCCGGAAAAATTCTCCATAACCTCCCTTGTACCGGGAGCTTCGGGATATTTCAAATAGCCTCCCATGGCCCTCACCAATCCAAAAGAAAAAGGAAAAGCCAAGTGGCTTGCCGATACGGCGCATAAAATCCCATATATGAATTTAAACATGTACCTTTTTGCCGGGCACATAAATTAAACCTTCATATACTTCATCCCATACCTGTCTAACACATGTTCACCTGTTCTCAATTCAACTCGATCCAATCGTTTGAATTCAGTTTCGCTCTTTAATTAGCTATTTTTCCTATTTCGCTTCCTTGTTTGAACATAACATGTTCAAATAAAATATTTTACTTGCTCATTACAAAATTAAATTCCAATTTCAATTCAAGTTTCTTTTCGATTTTGAATATAAATTTCCAAATCGAATTCGCTTATTCAAAGCCCAATATCAATTCAAAATCTCATTAACTAATTACTATTCAAATTAGTTAATTCTATTCAATAATTAAAATCTGATTTCTGTTTCAAAAATCAATTCATTATTCCACTTGGGTTAACATATATTTTACAATTCAAATCTGAAATTTTCTAAGTAGAAATTCGGATTTTTATTCGCTTAAAATCCTTTTATAAAATTAAATAA
>JASFAX010007523.1:0-23589 GCA_030737875.1 Allium sativum | reverse complement strand
CAAGTACTAACCCCGAAGACTGAAGTCAACATCAAACTAGCAACCAAAGGACTATCCAACTCAACCAACATGTATTTCGTTACACCGCACTTTTGCTAAGTTACACCACATTACTAAATTACACCGCACATCTACTACTCTCTTTTACTCAAGGTTGGTCCCTTCCCACTAACTGTACCCACATGACAAACTTGGTAGTTACTTGTACCTAGCTGTTATCGTAGGTGTCAGATTGCTCCTACCACCGCTAAAGTACCCTTTCTCTACCCATTCGATTGGCTCCCTAATCCCCATAGGCACCCGTGCTGGCCCCACAGTGGGGAGTATCACTCCCCAAAGTGGCAATGCCGATACCAACATGAAATGCAAGGCCATACCTACACGATGCAACAACGTCTTACCTACAATCCCGGACCCATGCACGCACATGAACCCGTTAGACTTGCGTTGCCACCGTTATTCACGTTTTGACCTCTTATATTCAAGCCCAGTAAGCGTGTCCCAACCCTGACCTAATATCGGGCACAATTAAATACTCAAACGAGTTACTGGTTGAAACGGGACCCCATCCGACACAAGCCTCCCGCCTATGCTTGGCCCCCATAGGGTTTTTACCCCATTCAGGCATTTTAATTTAAATGTCCATGTCTTACACATGCTACGGTTAAGTCCATACTTACATGTCATAATTTACATGCCTTATCTTATTCCGGTTAAGTCCATATTTAAATGTCATAATTTACACATCACCCCACTTAACCCATGTCTTATTATGGTTAGTATTCCTTAATTCATTCCTTATGAAGAACGGTGCATGACCTCCCACATTAGACCGAACACTTTGTGGCCGCTGGATTTGCCGGGCGGTTCCGAGCAGTCTTACGCCACAAACTAGGTCTAACCTTGTGTCAACCATCGTTACGCCTACAATTCATGCCTTTGACCTCTCATATTAGACGTCCAATTGTGGCAGCTGGATTTTCCGGGCGGTTCCAGGCAATCTTACAACACAATTGTGCTAACCTCGTGTCAAAGATTTATTAATAATTGTATCTCACCCAAACCCCAGGTTTCATGTCATGTGTTTCCAATTCAACATATAATCATGTTTACACTTTTTGCCTATTCCAACTTGTCATTATTTATACTAATTACATATTAATTAGCCCCAATTACAAATTTCCAATTATAGGCAATTTCATCAATTCCATGCAATTCATACCCTAATATGCCAATTTCACATATTATCCAATTATCCAATAATATTCAATAATATCCAATTTTACAAATTTCCCGTATTCCCAATATTCCCCATCGTTCCCACGTATTCGCATTCGCACGTATTTTTAATATAGGCTCGAAGGTTGCCTAGATCCACAAATAAAAGGAATAGGGGTAAGAAGAGAGAATCAATTCATAGAAAATTGGAATAAAACATCATCATCAAATAAAGAGGCATATAGACTAGCATAGAGGCATAATAAAAGATTCAACATGAATAAACTAATAAAAGGTACGAACTTTACATAGAAACATAGGCATATGATGACATGGATCAAAATGTGAAAACTTGGATGAGATTTAAATTACATACATACATATGAATCCTCTTTACAACTTCATCATGTTACTTTTAATCCCATTATATTGTGAAAATCACCATACTCACCATTCGTGGTTAAGGAATAGAATTATGCACTGAAATTGGTGTAGAAGCATTGTGGTGTTGTTGATTGATCTTCTTTAATAGTTGTTGAAGCTCTAAATTTTGATTTGAATTGTGTATGAACACTTGAGATTTGATTAGAGGTGGCGACAAGGGTTTAGGAGAGAGAGTTTGACCGCATAATGGTGTCTTAGAAATTATTTTATGAATTAGGGTTAGGTTGGTGACATATTTATAGGTGTAGGAAGTTATTTAGGCCTTAGGATTAACCCTAGAATTGATATGGACCATCAAAAATCATCCCAGGCCCAAAAATTGCACCACACAGCAAAACTGGCCGAACGAGGTTCGACCTCCAAAGGGGTAGGTCGACCCCCAGGTCGACCTATGTGTACCCAGGTCGACACCATGGTCGACCTTCCCCTTGGGAGGTCGACCTCCCTCGTCGGCCTGCTCACACACACACACACACACACACATATATATATATACATAATTTTCTTGTTATCTTCCGAGGGTTATATCTCCTTCGTCCGGACTCCGTTTTTCGAAAACTTGGACTCTATTCCATGTATAATTCCGAGACGAATGCAATGGTCCAACCCGTTTCCCTTCATTAATCTTTTAAAAATTAAGTGTTCTTAAATTTAGTTAATTCGATCATTCAAAATTCGGGGTGTTAAAATGCATGAAGGCGAATGTGGCGATCACACATGTGGGCAGACCCTGGCCAGAATGATTCTCAAACAAGGTTATTACTGGCCCACGCTCGATCAAGATGCCGCAGACTACGCTTACAAGTGCAATAAGTTCCAGTGCTTCTCCAAGATTCCATGATTCCCCGCCTACCGAATTTTATCAAATGGTCAGCCCGTGGACATTCTCCATGTGGGGAATCGACGTCATCGGAACACTTCCAATGGCCAGAGGCGGGGCACGATACGCCATCGTCGTAGTGAACTATTTCACCAAGTGGGCAGAAGCTGAAGGTCTTGCCACGATAACCATGAAGAAGATGATCAACTTTGTTGTCCCTAACAACATTACCCGCAATGGAGTGCATCAGGCCATCATCTCCGACAATGGCGCTCAATTCATGAGCACCGAGTTTAAGGCTTTCTGTCAGCCCCACGACATCGACAAATGATTCTTAGCGGTGGCTCATGCCTAAGCCAATGGGCTAGTCGAGGCAGTTAACAAGGTAATCAAATCCATCATCAAGAAACGTCTGGAAAAGGCTGGGGGCATGTGGGCGTACAAACTTCCTCTAGCTCTGTGGGATTACCGCAGCACCCACAAGACAACAACCAGCCATACTCCTTCCACCCTCGCATACGAATCTAAAGCCGTCATTCCCATTGAGCTCAAGTTACATTCCTATCGAGTCACATACTTCGATCCAAAGACAAACCAAGATTTACTTCTAGGATCACTCGACTTGCTGGAAGAAAAAAATAACGAGGCCGTTGTCAGAGCCACAACGCAACGACAGCCAGTAGCCCGAAACTTCAGTTGTAGGGTCCACCACAAGGATCTCAACATCGACAACCTCGTGCTAAAGCGGGTTTTCCCCTTACAAACAGGCCGAGCGCCTCGCTGTAATGGCCCATACTCCATACATCGAAAGCTCAGTGACGGAACCTTCAAACTCGCCACCGTCGACGGAGCTGAACCCCCCATGGCATGGAACAATGAACATCTCCATCGCTACTTTACATAACCCAGTTTACGGTTGTTTATGCTTTTCGAACAATGTTATGTTTTGTCAGAAAACCAAGGCATTGTAAAGGCTATTACTTCCAAAGTTTTTAGTAGAAATTGTGTTCAATTTCCTGTCCCCCTGTTGTTTACTTCTCATAAATAACTCGATTTACGCCTACGAGAACCGCATCGGCACCCTAGGCACGGGAGTCAGTTCGGCCATTCCAATCTCTAGGCAACATTGAGTCTGAAACGGTTGGCTATGCCCGACGCAATGAGCATGGGAACCGACAACGCTACTCGAATCGCCGGCCCACGGCACGACCGAGTCTAATAAACCACTAACTCCAACCTCGGCCCAGTACCGAGGCCGAGGATAAATCATTCCTCGTTCTAGTCCAGGCGGCTTGACGATACTCAGCGACCAACTAAGATCGATGCAAATCTCTCTTCGTCAGTTGTGGGTGCCGGTCGAATCTTGGAACAGAATCAAGACCGACCTTAAATCTTTTCTTCCACTTAGCTCTCAAGGCTAGGGGCAGCCCATGGCCACGATCGGGCCATACGACCTGATGATCAGGGTTGAAAACTACGCTCGTGAATTAACGACGTTTGGAGGCTCACCTCAAACCGATGAACATCGGGAGAGCCACCCACCTGAAGGACCGCACAACGCGACGCCCTACGCCTTCGCTATACTTGGGTATAACCTCGGGCCACCCAAAATAGCAGGCGCACAACCTGGTTTCGCAAACTACGGGTTCCCTCAGTTGAGTGGAACTTACTGAAACCAGCGCTCTACTTCACCTCTCTGGAATAATTTACCCAGAGATGTTCCCTAATCGCTTTTCTGATAAGTGTAATGATAAGTAATTTTGTGCAAGTACGGGACACTAGAAAACATAAAAAGAACATCCGAACAATTGACATAAACAACGATCTTTACTAATTCGTATTTCTTTTTCACACACACACACACTAAACAAACTACGTGTCTAATACTTTTACTTCCTAATGACAGGGTGTACATGAGAACCACATGGTGTTTTGAAAAAACAAAAGTGAGGGCCGTACTCGCGTAAACTATCGGCTTACACTACCAAAATAACGGTAACTCCTGCCAAGGTTGCTAATGTTAACCATGTTTTCTTTTCTTGTGCTTGTCCTTTTTTCAGATTCCACGCTGGACGGTTCATCCTTGGTTCTGGGCTTCTTGTTGCCAAACTCGCTCTTTCCATCTTCGCTCCTCTGGGAAGTGGTTGATTCATGAGAAGCCGAGAGGAGTCTCTCGCCCATCTCATTGCCACTAGAAACCTTGGAAATGTCAATCAGAGTGGCCTACGGCGTAGGCTTGGGGACACCGCCAGCAGCGAGGCAGACCACAGCGTCACTCTTCACCAGAACCGCCTTTCCTTCCCGCTCAGCTTTCTCCTTGGCTTCTCTGGCGACCTTCTGTGCAGTAAGCTTTTGGGACCTATGAGGTGTGATGCCACTAGCTTTGGCTTTCTCAAGTGACTCAATAGTCCTTTGTTGTGCTTCCTCATCCTCCCTCTTCTTTCAGGAATCTTCATTGGCCCTCTTCTTCTCTGCCTCCTCATCGGCCCTCTTATTTGCAATAGTGTTTGCAGCCCTCGCCTCGGCATCCTGCCGAGTCTTCGTTAGGATCTCCTTCCTGGTAGCTTCATCGTGCTCTCTCTTCTCCTCTACCTCTTCACACTTAGCCAACATCTTGGCCTATTGACTCGCCACCAGGGCCGCCATCGAAGCCACATAGGCTTCCACCGGGCTTTTGGCAGGGGAACTCAGTCTGACGACCACCTCTCCTTCTTTATTAAGTATGTCGACCATGCTAAATGTTATTCTTATGCTAGAAAAGGTATCAAGTAGATCACCGCCCTTTCTGGCTTGTGTCCCAGCGAGGCCCGACCTAGTTTCGGTCATTTGAGGGATCATGGGAGCAAGGTCCGCTGCCGTCGTAGACTCAGGGGAACTGCATAAGCAAAGACACAACTTTTTTAGTCCGCAAGTTCGGTAATCACTTGATTCTCAGGGATGCAGGGTAAAAGGAATTTACCTATTGTCAAGGATTGCGTATGAATGGTAGGAAGGGTGCTCGCAATGGTGGGTAAGGTGAATCCAATATCCCCCATTGCAGGGAAATCGGGAGTATAAACTGTAGCGGTATGGGCCAAATTCCCTGGACCACTCACCATGACAGATATGGGACCCAGGGTCGGATGAGAACTCCACTCTGCAAATGCCTATGCCACAACCGCGCGCCCGGTCGCCGCAAACTTTCCTTTCTCCTCGGCGAGCCTCGCCAACCTTTCATTCTCGGCATCCTTCTGCAACAGCCTCCTTCCCTCCACCAGCCTCTCACGTTCGTCGTTTTCCAGAAGGACTTCCGCAAGTTGGCGCTCATCTAAAGTGCTTACGTCCACTTTACTTAAGAAGGCGTCATAAGGGATCAACCTCTCCTAGATTCTCGCTAGACCGCGGGGGTAATCTTCGAACCATTAGATCCCTCGGAATCTTAAAGCTTTCACGTACATATCATGGATACACTCTTCGAAGGAGGACCCAATAGGGAACTCCGCATCATTCAGCTATTCCCTCAGCTTCCCTATTTCCTTTTCATGTTCATCTCTTACACTCTCAACCGTACTCAATACGTCCCTATCGCTAGCCTAGGCGACCTCCTTCGCTTTCATCATTGCCTCTAGCTGCCTCTTTAGCTCAGCACCCTCAACATTCTCAGCCCGCAACCTCTCGTTTTCCTCTCTCAAAGCGGTATTTTCATTTGGGAGCTGAGTAACCTTCCTAATTTCCTTTTCCCTCTCAGCACATACCTTGGACCACTTATCCCTATTGTTCTTAAGGGCTGTATTTTCAAGGGTCAAACGACTTACTGTATCGCTAAAAGTCTCACGAACGCGCATCCCTTGTCTTTAAAGTCCAATAGGATCACTTCAGCTCCGCTGCAACATATTAATCAAAAGTTAATGTGGGGAAACACACGAAGTAATGATAAATTAACCACAACACAGTAGAGAAACCCACCTATCTCGGCTTCCAAATGGGTGACCGAGGTCTTTTCACTATCGATGGTCAGCTGACGGTTGATGAACTCCATACTTTTCCTCTTAATCAACTTAGAAAGATGGAGAGAATACTTGGTAAGTTCATTGGCCTGGTGATACGAAGCTTGTACATGCATCCATATATCTCCGGATTCCGTACTGGGAGGAGGACAAAGATTAGGGAGAGACGGAAGCTCGCCAAAATGATATTGAGGGAACTACAGCTTCAAGAACGCCCTCCTCTATTCAACAGAAAACGCTTGGATTTGGGACTGTGTCAGATTTTGCATTCCCGTCACGGCTTCCATGCCCGGCCTTAGTTGACCAAACAGTAGCTCCCTCCCCTTAGCAGAATGGACGGGAGCCGGAGGGGCAGCCGATGGGGGAGTTGTCGAGGGCAAAGTTCGGGATATACCTACATTGAGCCGAGCATCCCCTATAGGCCCGCGAACAGGAGAAGGAGGTGTCGGAGATCACCTAGATCGATCCCGGTCTCGACGACCGCTTCCTTGTCATGATGGAGTTGGAGCGTCGTACAAGCTGGAGGATCTCTGGAAACTCTCAAAAGAAGAACTTGTGCGATGTTGGCGACCCCCACATCCATAACTCCATCTGGCATGTCCACCTCCCATATCACCTGCCAATGGAACAAGCAAAAGTTAGACAAGTAACACATGTAGGCAAAACGTCTATGCTATGCAATGTTATATATGTATGCCCTAAGTGTTCTCTTCACAGACCAGATAGTGGTCCGATCGATGGAGTTAACCACTCAGAAGCACAAGAAAGTTCTTTCAGGCTCGTTGTATTCGGCCATAGAGTCACTACTAAAGCATGTCATTTTAAGCCATCAAACTGGCCCACGGATTCAAGCGAGGTAGTGGCCCCTGAGTGAGTCGCAGGAGACTGCGGTCTAGCCACCACTCCTTCCACCTCCCATGCCGGAGGCGGGATGGGAGTGCTTGGAAACCCCATATCTCTAGCAACCTCCACTTGATCATGAACCTCAACCCCGTGCACATCTCCTTGAGGCGGAGTAGTCTTTTACAATTCACTTCCCGCTGGATGCATTTTTGCCTAATAGGGGTAGAGCTTGCCGCAACTCCCTCCTTTGGCAAACTAGTAGGAACCACGGGCCTTATCAAACCCCGGTTGTCCGAAAGCAACCCAGCACGGTGGAGGCGGTCCTGACTTGTAACAGTACTGGTGTCACGTGATTCTCTTGTATCGCCCACAAAGCAATAAGGCATTGCCGGTATTCATCTCCAGCCGGTGCCTTAGGATTTCCTGTTATATCCCAATTCAAAACCGTGAATAAAGAAGGGATCCTAATGTTACGATAAGTAATGCATTTATAGAAACACTTGCTTCACTCAATCCACCTTATGAAAAATCCGGGAGGGCATCTTACGAAGAACCACTCACGCTTAAACACATACAGCATGGGCCACGTCGCGACAAAGAATTTTGTAGCAGTTTTCGCTTACAGAGACTACTGGGAAGGAGAGGCCGCGTTCGTTTTCCTTAAGTGGAAGAAGTATCTTATCTTCCCAAGTGGGATCCCTGTTCCAAAACTCGCTGAAGAGAACGTAAGTCCCCAGGAGAGAAGCATAAGCATTGGGGTGTAGCTGTGAAGGCACGAGACGGAAATAGAACAACATGTCCCGAATGAAGTCGTTAGCCGGGGGCATGCACCCAGACAGGCAAGCTTGTCGGTTCCAGGCAGTAAAACCCTCGGGCGGCATATAGGCTCTGTCCTCTCTCCCGGGGGTATGGGCATCATCCACCGGAGCCTTAAATCTGGCCGCCATTTTCCTAACCGCGGCAGCATCCATACACAACTGCACTAAGTCGGTAGGATTATCCAAAATTTCCGCATCGGGAAACATGTCCGGAGCCACCAGAGGTGCGGGCTCATCGTCGCCCATGATTTCTACATTCTCGGCCTCTTCTATTACGACCGGGGAATATGGTCGTTCTGGTTGCTCCCCATGCCCAGACGCTTCGGGCGACCTGGTCGAATGAGAAGAAGTCAACCGTTCGGTGGTGGTCTCTAGCTCGCTGCCAGACGATTCACCTCTAGGGGTAGGGTTGGATGTGTGCCAAGTGGGCTTGGAAGCCTTGGATTCCATGGTTTTTGTGGTCCTTGATCTGGTCTGCATCTTTGACTATACTTTATCACATCAGTGTTAGAACGGGCAGTATAGTGACCTGTACCCCTCGTGTTGGTGACAACTAATATGTGCGTGTAATGTAACGCAAGGATGAGCTACATAAAGAAAGTTCAGAACGATTCGTAATAGTCCTAGTCCCAGTCCGGTTCTGTGCTCTGCCCTATGTGAACAGTTCTAAACCCCGCTCACGCGGTTAACAATATAAGCATCGACGCTAAGAATGCAAATCCGAAGGCGAATATTCGGAAGTCAAAGTCCATCGGCGTGACAAATTGGAAACCCGGCAACGACCATGTCCCGAACTATGTCGAGCTCAGAATTTTGAGCTCTAAGTTCGAAATTTCAAACCTAAAATGGTTCGAAGTTCTGAGCCAGCCTAGGCTCGAAAGCTCGAGCCCCTCTGGGTTAGAAATTTCAAACCCAGATAGGGATTCGAGAATTCAAAGCCATGGGATTCGAAAATCCGGACCCAGGAGGGTTCGATACTTCGAATCCCCCAGGTTCAAAAATTTGAACCCAAGAGGAATCGAGACATCGAACCCGGTGGGTTCGAAAATCCAAACCCACTATGGTTCAAAAATTCGGACCCACGGGGTTCGAAAATTCGAATCTGGATGGGTTCGAAAAAGTGAACCCGTAAGGTCTCGAGGCCTCCGCCTCGCTCTTCAAACTCCTCCCCTGTCAACTCATCTTTTGGACGCCTTACCTAGCTCGGTTCGAAATTATCAGCTTCGTAGCTTTCTACAATGGCCGCCAAAGATAGAAAAATTAGAAGGGAAGAAGTGAAGGGGGGCCAATTTATGAAGGAAAAACATGTCTTTTCATATTCCATCCTAGGTTGAAAAATTTCGAACCCACTGGTTCGAAAATTCGAGTCCACGGGTTCAAAAATTCAAACCCACGGGTTCGAAATTTCGAACCCCCAGGGGATCGAATTTCCGAACCCCTGGGTTCGAAATTTCGACCCCCTTGGGCTCGAAATTTCGAATCCCCGAGGGACTAAATTCCCAAGCCCTTGATTCGAAATTTCGATCCCGTTGGGTTCGAAATTTCGATACCCCTCGGGCTCGAAAATCTCCGAATCCCAAAAATAATAATAATAATAATTTGAATGAATGACGATGGTCGCACCTCCAGGACCGGGACAACGCAACACGCGGCCTTGTGTACATACTCCGCACATGCGCATCCACGGACACTACGCACAACGGACACTTAATGATTTGAGCACGGCCCATCCTCCAAACGATGGCTCATCTGCACCATTAGGAGGAATGAGCCCGACGGCTAATGCCCATTTACCTTTTGAATTACAGGAAAAATAAATAGCTTCGCCACTACCTCAACCTGCGCAAAGCACATCATGTCAAATAAAAGACGTACTTTTGGGGGGCAAATGTTAACCGGCTTTTTGGTCCGGTTCCCAAGAGAGCATCAGACACGCTCAACCCGAAGTACCTCGTCAAGTTGAGGCCGAAAAGGGACACACAAGGGTGAAGGAAATAGGATCAATAAGGGATTACACCGCTTGTGTCCTCACGGCATGCATAAGAAGTCCGCAAGCCAAGGCCTCGAACCCCGAAGGAGTTAGGAGCCTCGACCACCCGGTCCCGGGACCCTCGCGTCCCTCGGAAGGACCACACCCAGGCATGGCACCGAATTCGCATCTAGCCGAGTGCGTAATCTCGCACCCATGCTTGGGTTCGAAATTTCGAACCTTGTGGGTGCGAGGACTCAAGCCCAGTGGGTGCGAAATCTCGCACCCATAGCTGGGCTCGAGGTCCCGAGCCTAACGGCCGCGAAATCTCGCGCCTATGGCTGGGTTCAAGATTCTGAACCCAGCGGAGCGAGATTTCACGCCTGCGCCTAGGTTCAAAATTTCGAACCCACCGGGTTTGAAATTTTGAACCCAGGGACTTGATATTTCGAACCCATGCCCGGGTTCGAAATTTCAAGGCGTAGGTGGCGGGCTCGAATTTCCTGCATGTGGTCCCTATTTTTACCTACTCCTACCTACTCCCACTCCTATAAATAGCCCATGGCCTTACATTCCAAAGGGGTTGGATTTTCATCACTTGAGACCTTCCTAGAGCTTCATGAACTCCATTAATGGCATCTCCGATTTGAGGAAGAAGGAGAATTAAATATTCTTTTTCCCAAATACCTAGCGTATTTCAATTATGAAAGTGAATGTAATGAGCATGGCTCTATCTTGTAATTCTTAAGTGATTAATAAAAGTTCAACATCCTTCCAAAGTGGACATAGGCCAAATTCGTGGTCGAAGCACTATAAGTACTTGTTTCCTTTACTGCTTTCTCTTACCTTGTCTTGCGACCAAATTAACTATTCCTAGTAATAGGAATCTTTGGTGTTTATGACATTTTTTGTCGTCAACACCTACTATGCTTAAACTACCCCTACTTCTCTTAAGACTTCAAAACAGTCCTTCTTTTTAATCCTACCCAAGTTCACTAAATAGCCCATACTTCCAAAAATTACCCCTATATTTTAACTACTGTGAAGGGTTGGATTTTGGAGCACCCAATCCAAACAATACATCATCTTTCATATTTGTCGATCTACCCCTACTATGCTTAAACTGCCACTACTTCTCTTAATACTTCAAAACAACCCTTCTTTTTAATCCTATCCCCAATTATATAAATATCCCTTACATCCAACAATTACCCTTACTTTCTAACTACTGTACAGGGTTGGTTTTTGCAGCATCCAATCCAAATTATTCATCATCTTTCATACTTGTCAATCTAACCCTACTATGCTTAAACTACCCCTACTTCTCTTAGTTCTTCAAAACAGCCCTTCTTTTTAATCCTACCCGTAATTCTCTAAATAGCCCTTCCTTCTAACCATTACCGCTATTTTTTGACTATTGTGCAGGATTGGTTTTTGCAACACCCAATCCATACAACTCATCATCTTTCATATTTGCCGATATACCCCTATTATGCTTAAACTACCCCTACTTCTCTTAATACTTTGAAACAACACTTCTTTTTAATCCTACCCCTAATTCTCTAAATTGCCCTTTCTTCCAACAATTACCCCTAATTTTCAACTTCTATGAATGTTTGGTTTTTGTACCACCCAATCCAAAAGATTCATCATCTTTCATATTTGTCGATCTACCCCAACCATGCTTAAACTACCCCTACTTCACTTTAAACATCAAAACAACCCTTCTTTTTAATCCTACCCCTATTTCTTTAAATAGCCCTTACTTCCAATAATTACCCCTATTTTTTAACTTCTTTGAAGGGTTGGTTTTTGCAGCACCCAATCCGAATGATTCATCATCTTTCATATTTGTCGATTTACCCCTGCTATGCTTAAACTACACCTACTTCTATTAATATTTCAAAACAACCCATCTTTTTAATCTTACCACTAATTCTCTAAATAGACCTTCTTTCCAACAAATACCTCTATTTTTTAACTAATGTGAAGGATTGATTTTTGCAGCAACTAATCCAAACGATTCATCATCTTTCATATTTGTCGATCTACCCCTACTATGCTTAAACTACCCATACTTATCTTAATTCTTCAAAACAACCCTTTTTTTTTAATCGTACCCCAAATTCTCTAAATAGCCCTTGCTTCCAACAATTACCCCTATTTTTTAACTATTGTGAAGGGTTGGTTTTCGCAGCACCCTATCCAAACGATTCACCATCTTTAATATTTGTCGATCTACAACTACTATGCTTAAACGACACCTACCTCTCTTAATACTTCAAAACAACCCTTCTTTTTAATCCTACCGATAATTCTCTAAATATCCCTTCTTTCCAACAATTACCCTTATTTTTTAACTATTGTGAAGGATTGGTTTTTGCAGCACCCAATCCAAACAATTCATCATCTTTCATATTTGTCGATCTACCCCTACTATGCTTAAACTACCCCTACTCTTAATACTTCAAAAGAACCCTTCTTTTTAATCCTACCCCAAATTCTCTAAATAGCCCTTATTTCCAACAATTACCCCCATATTTTAACTACTGTGAAGGGTTGGTTTTTGCATCACCCAATCCAAACGATTCATTATCTTTCATATTTGTCAATTTACCCCTACTATTCTTAATCTACCCTACTTCTCTTAATATTTCGAAACAGCCCTTCTATAACACCCCGTATTTTCTGTGAACAAAAAAGTAACGAAACAAAGTATACTTAATTTTTAAAAGAAGAATTAAGTGAAAAGGGTTACGCAATTGCGTTCATCTCGGAATTCTGCTTGAAATAGAGTCCGAGTTTGCGTAAATCAGACTACGTATGAAGAATTTATGGCCTTTAGAAGTTTCAAAAAAATTAAATTATTTAAGACAACTCAGTTCTAAGTTCAAAATTCGAATTCAAACGTAGAACAGGGTGGGCAGGATTTTTCTCGCCTAGGGGTCAGGTCGACCAGGGGGTCGACCTGGGGGTCGACCTACCCTATATAGGACGACCAAGGGGTTGACCTCCCCCCTACAGGTCGACCTGTTTCAGATCCGAGGCAGATTTAGATTCTTGTATCTGGACTTGTTTTCTAGACAGATTCTTTGGCTCCCAAGCTATTTAAACACCCCCAAACCCCTCTTTCTCTCCATACCAAACCATTGTAACGCTATGCTGCCTTAATTCTAATTAAAATAAATCAATGGCGTCTCTACTCTACTGAAACCTAAGCTAGAACTAGTGCTTCTTCTTCTTCCAATCTGAATAGGATTAAAAGAGAACAGCTACAACCCTTTTTCTTTTAGAATCCAACCAAGGTGAGTACAGTAATTTTCAGATATGAAATATAATTATCATCTTGACATGGTTGTAAATTTGAATTTGAGATTATGCATATTCTTGTTTATCAGATCTATTTTTCTGTGTAGATCTATCTTATTAATACTATAGTAACTATTTTGTATCTCTTCCTTCCTTCTGTTCTATAGCCAGGCGACCACGAGCCAGAGCCAAATCTCATAAGAGATTAATGCACGAACGCTAAATTTGGGGAAAGTAGTGAATGATGCATAATTAGACATGACTGATTTGTGACTGATTTGAGAAAAGAATATATGTTGTAATTTAAGAGCTAGATCTAGGTATACTATATATGATAGTCTGTGATTTGGAAGAAGGAGAATTATTGTGTATATGACTTAGGCGCAAAGATCTATATTATAATAGGATAACTATTAAATGTGAATACCCCTAAATGGGGATTTTGGATATTTGGCATATGCTGAAATCAAAGGCTATATTTTGGCATAATTTGTATTGTATATCACAATTTGGGGTTTTTGGAGAATATATTGTACTGTGTAAGGGCATGTGTTATACTGTGAATTATGACCATAATTTGGACATGTAAAATTAGGCTTAATTTTATGATTAGGCGAGGTATGTCAATGGAATTTTAAGGGTTGATTAAATCTGTTAAATTTCCTAATCTGCTAAATCTTTTGAAACTGAATACGGTAATTTGGGGTATGAAAATCTGTAGGCTCGATCTAAAATTGAGCAAAACAAGTTAATAGAAACTTTGAATAATCTGTTGTAACTTGAAAAGAAGTTTAATTTTTTGAATTGGCATAATTAGTCTGGTATTGGCATAATCTATGAATGAATACTTTAGCTAAAAATAAGAATGCTGAGACGTGAGGTTACACTCTGTTTGTTGTAGAAACCTGCCTGGACCCAACCGGCTTAACTAGCAACCGCAAATTGTCAGTCTAATGTGAGAGGTCATAGGCATAAAGATTCTTATGCATGAGGTTAGGTCTGCCTTTTGGCAGAAGTCTTCCCTGAACCGCCCGGTACATCCAGCGGCCACAAGCTACCGACCTAATGTGAGTGGTCTGTGCATTAGTAATTAATTAATGCAAATCTAAGATAAATATGATGCCTAAAACGTGTTGGGTGGAAAAGGTTAAATCGACTGGGCGGATGAATCTAATAAACCCATTTAGTAAATCTGTAGGCCCTATACAAGGTTGGGAGAAACAATCCGTAAGTCTGTTAATCTGTATATCTGATCCGTTAGTCTGAAAACTTGTTAACCTGTATGTCTGATATGAGAACTAGTAAATCTGAACATCGTACATCTGAAATCTTTAAGCAAGTTAATCTGAAATCGGTTAGTTTGGGGACACAAGGTTAGGAGGGTTAGTTACTTTTGTCATCTGTTATGTGGGTCCCATATTAGTCGGTAACCCTTTTTTGGTATATAAACTATGACCCAACACTAGGAGGGGTACGGACACGCTTACTGAACTAATTATAGGAGGTTCACTCCGATAACGGTGAGGGTTGTTGATAGCGCATTCCAACCGGGTCATGTGCGTGCATCGATCCGTTCTGCTCTGAGGATGTAAGACACCATGACATATGTAAATTGGTCTGTGTTTGTAGGTTGCCACATTAGGGAATGATGCACCCTTCTGTCAGGCCAGCACAAGGTATTTTTGTATTAGGGAGCGGATCGCTTGGGGTAGAATTTATGGTATACCTAGTTCTGTATGTTTCTATTGCTGTACCGTCTGTCTATGTTGGGGTGGTAAGGGCCGATTAGTTGATGTGGTAAAGGCCCATTATTAGCATTCTGTTTCTGTACCTTCTGTCTCTGTTGGGGTGGTAAATTCCCATTGCTAGCATTCAGTTTCTATAGAGATTATTCTATTTCTGTTTCAGTTTAGACATTAGGGTAATAGCTAATCCTGTTATACTAAGTATTAGCGCAGAGAAGTAAGATATAGGTAAGAAGCATATCTTGGTCTATATCATTCAATTTCTTATGTTTAACTTAAGCATACCTGCTACTCCTGTTGTTGTAATCTCTCATTCAGCTTTATTTACATGTCATGATACTACTATCTGTTTATATGCTGAAAGTTACTGGACTAACTAGACTTTATGTCCGACCTTGTTTGTTTTCGCCTCTTTTTCTTTCCGTTCCCCCCCTAGGTGCTCAGGTGGAAACATAGGAGCTTGATTCAGATTCTCTCTGCTTGAAGCGCTTGAGGTATTGCTTTGCTTTGACTCTACCTTCTTATGCCAGTTTATGTTGGGGATTATGGTTTTAAAATTATGCATTCTGAAGGATTTTGGTATAAGACTGATACTTTTGTACTTGGTTTCGGTACTGTGATTTTGAAGGATGTAACCAAACTTATTTCTGTTTCTGCTGTAATAAAGTTATAATTATTTCAAGTACTACTTTACACATTTGTCTTGTAATATTCTGTTCTGCTTACTTATAATACTTCATCAAAGTTAATACATTCCCTTTTTGAATGAAATTAACGGACATGGGGTGTTACACTTGGTATCAGAGATGAAGGTTACCAGATTTGAAAAAATGTTTCTGAAAACTATTTCAAATAGGTTTTAAAAAGGATGTATATTCAAGAGTAAAGTTTATTTTGAAGAAAAACAACATAATCCCCAAAAGACATATATCTGTCTTTCGATTCTCCGCATTTGAGTCTCTTTTCTTTCGTTTAAACATATCTAGAGAACAAAACATCCCTTATACCCCAGAGGGGGTCACCATACCCGAATGGTTCAATTGATATTTGGAGGCTACGGCACCCGCAGAAGGCCAAGGAAATGTTCCTCTAGCTATACCCATCGCACCTCCTCCTCCTCCGCGCGTGAATACTTTCCCGAAGACATGGAGAGACTTTCGAGCTATGGGTGGAAGGAACTTTAATGGGACCGAATCATTCGTGGAAGCAAGAAACTGGCTCAAGGAAACAGAAGATTTGTTCTTTATCTTCGAAGTGGATGATAGGAACAAGATACAGTTGGTTGTATGGTTACTTAAGGACGAAGCCTCATTCTGGTGGGAGGTCACGAATGGAGAACGAGCAGTGGAGACTTGGATGGATTTGAGGCATAGGTTCGAGATGAAATTTCTCTCACGAGAAGAAGAGAATTTATGCATGGAGAGGTTCTTGGCGTTGAATCAGGGGAATTTATTAGTTAAGAGTACGTCAACAAGTTCAATCAGTTGGCGAGATTCGGCTTAGACTTGCTGAACACACCTGATAAGAAGGCCTGAGATACGTTAAAGGTTTGAATGAGCCGCTATATGGGTTGGCTATGACCTACATTCCTATGGGGGCTACCTTCGATAAATTGTTTACATGGCAATGATGCATGAAGAGGAAGCCAAAAGTGAGGAAAAAGTGGAAAAGCTCGAAGGACTACAGAACAAGAAAGCGTGGCCCAAAAAGGAAACACAAAAGAAGAATGAAAAGTATAAAGATAAGAAGGAGAAAGAGTGCTTTACTTGTGGAAGCTCGACTCATCTGAACAAGGATTGCAGAAAGAGGAAGGGCACTTGCTTCAACTGTGGTGAGATCGGAAACTTCACTAGGGACTTCCGGAAGAAACGAGGGCAGGGGCAGAGGACTGAACCTACTTCTGAAGGGCAGGTGAATGCTCTCTTGGCTGGTGGATAGGATAGAGATTGGAAAATTTATGTAGAAGGTTTAATTTCCTTATCTGGTTATTGAGTTAAAACTATTTTTGATTTTGGCATTTTGATTCTGTAATTGAGAATCTTTACTTTAATACTAGTCTTGTTTCTGATCCCGCTATAGTCTCAAACCACATAATGGTTACGACTCATCTGTTTGTGATAGGTTGGGGTTTGAGGGTATCTTTGTTGGACGCTAAGATGACGATGACTCATACATTCTAGGTTTTGTGGGATATGGTGGAGTTTTATCATGCTTAGTTTCCTAAGAATCCTTTGATAATCTGTTCTGTGCCAGTAGTGTGTAAGTATCTGAATATTTCTAAAAAGAATAGGAGTTTTTTTACTCCAAATGTGAAGTAGATTTCCACTTTTGACATTGTTTAATGGGAGTAATTCTCTTAGTGACAATCTGATGCTGATTTCGGTCTTCGGGGTTGATACTTAGGGATTTATTCTCGTAACCGATGTCTAATGGGAATAGAACTTTTGTTTTAATTATACTTGCTTCTATCACTCTGCTGTATCCAATGGATCGTGTCTTCGACCTTTAGGTAGAAACTAATGGGTGTAAACGTGTGTTTGGGACATGTTATGTTTGATGGTTGCAAGTGGATGCAAGTGGTTGCTAGTGGTTGCTCTTGCATGCATATACACACAAGGAACTAGATCGTCTCAAAACCACTCTCATACTGCATATGGATGTGTGACCATTTTTCAATTTTTGTGGACGAAAAATGATTGACTCATCACATGGATGTTGGATTTGGATGAATGGTTAATGGTTATGTACTCATATAGAAATGATGTGTATCAAATAGGATTTCTAGCATACATAATTGGACTCATGGCACTAATATAATTCGCATTGAGAAGGTCAACTGAATTAGTAGACCACCTGATCTTTGCATTAGATAAGAGACATATACACACACTTTTGCAAATGTTCATACAACATTCGAAGTTTTCTATGGACAATGGATGCTTATGGATGATGGTTGAGTAAATGGGTGATTGGACGGAGGAACACATTCTTCTTAACATGAAGATTTCGGGGACCAGGGGGTCGACCTAGGGGTCGACCTACCTTATACAGGTCAACCAAGGGGTCGACCACCACCATACAGGTCGACCTGTTTCAGATCTGAGGCAGATTCGGATTTTTGTATCTGGAATTGTTTTCTGGAAAGATTCTTTGGCTCCTAAGCTATTTAAACACCCCTAAACCCCACTTTCTCTCCACACCAAACCATTGTAACGCTATGCTGCCTCAATTCTAATTAAAAAAAATCAATGGCGTCTCTACTTTGCTGGAACCTAAGCTAGAACTAGTGCTTCTTCTTCTTCCAATATGAATAGGATTAAAAAAGAACAACTACAACCCTTTTTCTTTTAGAATCCAACCAAGTTGAGTACAATTATTTTCAGATATGAAATTTAATTATGATCTTGACATGGTTATAAATCTAAATTTGAGATTATGCATATTCTTGTTTATCAGATCTGTTTTTCTGTGTAGATCTATCTTATTAATACTATAGTAACTATTTTGTATCTCTTCCTTCCTTCTGTTCTATAGCCAGGCTTCCACGAGCCTGAGCCAAATCTGATTAGAGATTGATGCACGAATGCTAAATTTGGGGAATGTAGTGAATGATGCATAATTAGAGATGATTGATTTGTGACTGATTTGAGAAAAGAACATATGTTGTAATTTAAGAGCTAGATCTGGGCATACTATATATGATATTCTGTGATTTGGAAGAAGAAGAATTATTTTTCATATGACTTAGGCGCAAAGATCTATATTATAATAGGATTAATCTTAAATGTGAATATGCCTAAATGGGGATTTTGGATAGTCGGCATACGCTGAAATCAAAGGCTATAATTTGGCATAATTCGTATTGTATATCATGGTTTGGTGTTATTGAAGAATATACTGTACTGTGTAAATTTAACTAAAATTTGGGGCATATGTTATATTGTGAATTAAGACCAAAATTTGGGCATGTAAAATTAGGATTAATTTTATGATTAGGCAAGGTATGTCAATGGAATTTTAAGGGATGATTAAATATGATAATTTCCAAAACAACTAAAATCTGTTGAAGCTAAATACGGTAATTTAGGGTATGAAAATCTGTAGGCTCGATCTAAAATTGAGCAAAACAAGTTAATAGAACATTGAATAATCTGCTGTAACTTGTAAAGACGTTTAATTTGTTGAATCGGCATAAATAGTCTGATATTGGCATAATCTGTTAATTAATACTTTAGCTAAAAATAAGAATGCTGAGACACGAGGTTAGACTTTGTTTGAATTAGAAACATGCCTGGACCCAACCGGGTTAACCAGCAACCACAAACTGTCGGTCTAATGTGAGAGGTCATAGGAATAAAGATGCTTTGACACAAGTTAGGTCTGGCTTGTGGAAGAAGTCTGCCCGGAACCGCCAGGCACATCCAACGGCCATAAGCTACCGATCTAATGTGAGAGGTTTGTGCATTAGTAATTATTAAATGCAAATCTAGGATAAATATGATGCCTAAAACGTGTTAGGTGGATAAGGTTAAAGCAACTTGGAGGATGAATCTAATAAACCCGTTTCGTAAATCTGTAGGCCCAATACAAGGTTGGGTGAAACAATCTGTAAGTCTATTAATCTGTACATCTGATCCGTTAGTCTGAAAACTTGTTAACCTGTATGTCAGATCTTAGAACTAGTTAATCTGAACTTTGTACATCTGAAATCTCTAAGCAAGTTAATCTAAAATATGTTAGTCTGGGGACACAAGGTTAGGAGGGGTAATTACTTGTTTCATCGATTGTGTGGGACCCATATTAGTCAGTAACCCTTTTCTGGTATCAAAACTATGACCCAACACTAGGAGGGGTCCATGCACTCTTACTGAACTAATTATTAGAGGTTCACTCTGATAATGGCAAGGGATGCTGATGGCGCATTCCAACTGGGACATGTACGCGCATGGATCCGGTCCGCTCTAAGGTAAGAAATCATGACATCTGTAAATAGGTCTGTGTCTATAGGTTGCCACTTTAAGGAATGATACACCCTTCTGTCGGGCCGACACAGGGTATTTATGTATTAGGGAGCCGATCGCTTGGGGTAGAATTTAGGGTACACCTAGTTCTGTTTGTTTCTATTGGTGTACCGTCTGTCTCTGTTGGGGTGGTAAAGGCCCATTAGTTGGGGTGGGAAAGGCCCATTATTAGCATTCTGTTTCTGTACCTTCTTTCTCTGTTGGGGTAGTAAAGGCCCATTTCTAGCTATCTATTTTTGTAGAGATTATTTAGTTTTCGTTTCTGTTTCAGTTTAGACATTAGGGTAACACCTAATCTTGCTATACTAAGTATTAGTGCAGAGGAGTAAGATATTTGTAAGAAGCATATCTTGGTCTATATCATTCTGTTTCTTTTGTTTAACTTAAGCATACCTGCTGCTCTTGTTGCTATAATCTCTCATCCAACTTTATTTACATGTCAGGATAATACTATCTGTTTATATGATGAAAGTTACTGGATTCGCCAGACTTTATGTCTAACCTCGTTTGTTTTCGCCTCTTTTTCTTTCTGTTCCCCTCCCCCCAGTCGCTTTGGGTGGAAACATAGGAGCTTGATTCAGATTCTCTCTTCTTGAAGCGCTTGAAGTATTGCTTGGCTTTGACTCTTCCTTCTTATGGAAGTTTATGTTGGGGATTATTGTTTTAAAACTATGCATTCTGAAGGATTTTAGAATAAGACTGATACTTTTGTACTTGGGTTTCGGTATTGTGATTTTGAAGGATGTAACCAAACTTATTTCTATTTCAGCTGTAATAAAGTTATAAAATTTTCAAGTTCTACTTTACATAGCTGTCTTGTACTATTATGTTCTGTTTACTTATAATGCTTCATGGAAGTAAATGCATTCCCTTTGTGAATGACATTGACGGACATGGGGTGTTACACTTGGTATCAGAGACGAAGGTTACCAGTTTTGATAAAAAAGTTTTTGAAAAATATTTTCAAAAAGGAAGTATTTTCAAAAGTAAAGTTTATTTTGAAAAAAAAACACAATCCCCAAAAGCCATATATCTATCTTTCGATTCCCCATTTTTGAATCTCTTCTCTTTCGTTTCAGCTTATCTGGAGAACAAAACATCCCTTATATCCCAAAGGCAGTCACCATACCCGGATGGTTCCGTAGATATCTGGAGGCCACGGTACCCGCAGAAGGCCAAGGAAATGTTCCTCTAACTGTACCCATCGCTTATCCTCCTCCTCCGTGAATGAAAACTTTCCCGAAGACATGTAGAGACTTTCGAGCTATGGGCAGAAAGAACTTTAATGGGACCGAATCATTCTTCGAAGCAAGACACAGGCTCAAGGAAACAGAAGATTTGTTCGTTATCTTCGAAGTGGATGACAGGCGGAAGATACAGTTGGTCGTATGGTTACTTAAGGATGAAGCCTCATTCCGTTGGGAGGTCACGAATGGAGAACGAGCAGTGGAGACTTGCATGGATTTCAGGAATAGGTTCGAGATGAAATTTCTCTCACGAGCAGAAGAGAATTTATACATAGAGAGGTTCTTGGCACTGAAACAGGGGAATTTATTAGTGAAAGAGTACGTCAACAAGTTCAATCAGTTTTGAAAATAAATTTTCTTTCGAAGATGCTTCTTTTAAAATCGTTTTGAAAATAAATTTTTAAATCATTTATCTGATCCAGTAACCCTCAGCTCTGTTACCAAGTGAAACACCCCACCTCCGTTAAGGTCACTCACAAAGGGAATGCCTTAACTTAGATAGAGCATTTTAGTAAAAAGATGCAGATAAATTACAAGACAGATAAATAAAGCAGCGGAAAATAAAGTCATTTTATAAACAATGTGATTCCGCCAAGCTTTTACAACTGTTATCTCAATCGTACTTAAAAGTAATACATAGAACTTCTGTCTTGATCTAAAAACTTCCAAATATAAAAGAAGCATAAAAATTAACAATGATATTACCCAATAAAGCATGAACCGGCCATTGCAGTGGGAGAGAGAGTCCAAAGCAATACATTGACTGTCTTCGAGCTTGGAAGGAAAACTGAGCTAAGTGGTAACATTTCCGCCCGGTGAACCTGGGAGAAACTGAAGAAAAGAGGCAAAACATAACTAGGTCAGACATAAGTCTGGTAAGTCTAGTGATTTTTAGCATATAAACAGGCAAAAGCATCATGAAATGAATAAACTGAATATAGGAAAATACCGTGAGAACAAGGATAACATGATAACATAGGATATGTATAAGGTATGATAAGGCAAGATAAACTGAATGCGCTTCTACTCTTTCTCTTCAGCACTACTACTTTTTGTTCTGATTTCTATATCTATCTCTGCACCACCTAACTAGTGTCCCAACTAGTATCTGTATAAAATGATAACGTGATCCCAATCCCCATAATTGTGGTAGCCTTCAAGTGTACATCTATCGTGAGGACTCCACCTCAATCTACCTAATTGCCATGAACATGTTAGATGTACCCTTACTTCCCTATCGATCGGCTCCCTACTTGTATTAATTTTTCTTGTGTCTGTGTCAATAGACCCTCTCTTGCATGTAGATACCCTGTGCTGGCCCCACCATAAGGTGTATCAGTTCTTATGATAGCGACCCGACACGATTCAAGATGCACAGTGTATAACTATTGGAACCCAGTGCCTGCTTTTCCCCACTATGGAGTACGTGCACTCCCGTAAACCCTCAGAACCTACACTGACGTACCCCCGCTGTTTTTGACCACTTATAATCAGCCTGGTAATCATGCCCCACCTTGCCTATTTTCAGGGTACCATGATACACCTATGTGGGTTACTGCTGAAATGGGTCCCAGTTACTAGTATTTCCTGTTGGTTAAGTTTTGTGGGACTATATATACAAATATTACCCACCTACATGAGATGTACTTAACCCTCCCACCGATTCTTGCATGTTTACATAACGGTTATGTTTGTGGGCTTATATGTACTAATATTACCCACCTACACGAGATGTACTTAACCCTCCCGTCGATTCAAGCATGTTTATTTAATGGTTAATTTTGTGGGCCTATATGTACTAATATTACCCACCTACACGAGTTGTACTTAACACTTCCATCGATTCAAGAATGTTTATTTAACAGTTAAGTTTGTGGGCCTATATTTACTAATATTATCCACCAACCTAATATGTACTTAATCCTCCCGCACATTATGTCAGATTGGTTAAATGTTGTCCATTCTTGTTAAATTAAACCACCCATTCATAGTGTCATGTTGGTTAAGTGTTACTTATTAACTTAACCCCGTTCGTTTATCAAGTTATATTGGTTAAGTGTTTTCTTGTTAACTTAACCCCATGTGTTCATCATGTTGTACTGGTTAAGCGTCATCAATCAATTCAAGTTAACTTAACCCACCTACTTGTCATGTTACTTTGGTTATGTG
>JASFAX010007522.1:0-23596 GCA_030737875.1 Allium sativum | reverse complement strand
AGATCAATTGGACACAGTATTGTTTTAGAGTGGGTAAATGAAATATTTTTGCCCAAAATTTATTTTGATATAAAATGAATAATTTTATGAAATTATTGAATGTGTTGATTGTTATTATAATCAAATGGAATTATCAAATGTTGAAATGGTTATATATAACCAAACATAATTTGTATACGGATAATGTATACAAATGAGATAAACCAAGACCGATTTCAAACCAGAATTTGAGGATTTAAATCCCGGTTATTTAGAAAATATTTTCTGAAATATTATAAAGTAATATAACATTACTTTGAAGGATTTTTAAACAAGGATGGTTTAAATGGATTTTTTTAAAAGTGATTAAGCATTGAAATCACTTCAGTGGCGAGAAAATAATTCTGATAATTGGTCGCGACATTATCAGTATTCATTTTCAAGTTTCTAAGTGATCAATTGCTACCGTATTAATTCATTAATGGAAAATTTGGTTGAAAGGTTTTTAAAATCCAAATATTTGAGTTGCAAATGGTTACTAAAATTTGCATATATTTATATTATTTTAAAGAAATTTGAAATGAAAGCCGAGAATTTGAATTCTGGGATTAAATTGAACTCGTGCCAGTTAAATAGGTCGGAATGGTAAAAGTAAATCAAATAAATTAAAATTTGACTTAAGGAAATTGGACTGGATTAGAGGAAATCCTGGATGAAATTTAACAAAGTGAAATGTTTGAAATTGAAATTAACTTGACTTAGGTATAAACAAGTTGAATATATATATTGGATGTTGTTAATTGAAATTAAATTGTGAATAAAATTTAACTCAAGATGAGTAAGAAGATTAATTTCTGAAATAAAATCAGATATGAGTTATGAAGTGGGAATAATTGATTAGAAAAAGTTAATAAGTAAATATAATTGGTGGGTAGAACTTAACTTGGTTAAGTGAGTTGGACTGATAGACAGAGATTTGAATATGGTTAAGTTCAAAAGGTTGGATTGATCTGAAGTCAATTGGAAAGGATAAATATATGCTGAGCAGGTATTGAATGGAAGTGAATGCAGGAGATAAATATTTTTGCCCAACAAAAAGGTATACGTTACAATATTTCTTAGGTTTGATGATTTTATGAACCTATGAGGCAAGCCGCTTGGCTTTTTGATTTTCTTTTGGATTGGAGGAAGCCTAGAAAGGTGAGTTGTGGTTGTACCGATTGAGCCGTGCAGAAGAGATGTTTTCAGAATTTAAAGTGTTAGAAATTTTTTAAAATTTTTGAAAATTTTCATTAAAAAGAATAAATAAATATTTTAATTGAAATAAATTGGTCCAGTTAAACTAAAGTTAAGAAGTGAACAAAAAGGATTTTTGGACCTAGTTAATAGGGTATGAAGCATCTTTTCCTACCTTAGCAATTTCGAGGACGAAATTATTTTAAGGGGGAATGAATGTGACGACCCGGATTTTCAGCCGTTGAATTCTGAATATTTAAATTGTTTAAATATTTTATTTGAATTAGATATAGAAATTCATAAGGAATTTATTTAATAAAAACGATATTTAAATGTATAATTTATAATATAATTTAAAACGAGTTCCAAATGGCGCGGTAGTTTGAATATTCGATTTCAAATTTCAAATGAATGTAAACGATTCAAAATAAATCAATTTTAGCGAAATAAGAAATATTTGAATCTGTTTGAAAATATCTTTCCAATGAAGGTGAAAAATTCAGATTTCATAGCAGGAATAAAAAGTTATGTCCAAATCAAATTTTCAGAAAGTCGCTGTAGAATCGCCTATAGGCTATAACGGTTATTTAAATATATTTAAATATCAATCCTTAATTTGGACGAGATTCTTTTGTGGCGTAGTTACAATTTAATTTTTAGAATTTTATTGTAATTTTTAATTAATTAAATACACAACTTTTAATTTGGAGTATTTTGCACCCTATATCAATATTTTGGGGTTTAACTATATGAGTTAACCTACCGATATTATTATATTTTGGGGATCATAAAGCTTTGTTTGTCACTAGTATATTTTTATCTTTGACCGTAACAGTCTGTAAATCAACTAAAGCCCATATAACAGACGACGCATACACTTTTCATCAACCAAAACATTGACCAGGCCAACCCATTCCTTTGGCATTGCTTAAAGTCTTGTCAAAATTTAATGAAAATATGAACAGCGTGCCAAGCATGTTGAGTAAACCGTACTAATCTCGAAAACGTGCTGAGCACAGGTACTTCAATAAAACTCCCTATATAATACGGTTTCCATCGATCCCTAAATCCCCAAAATACTCTTCGTTTCCTGTCTTCCCTTAAAACCGATCTTCCAGTATAGTAATCACCACTTTAAAATATATTATAAATCAAATACGAAATAAAACCGTATTATTTTAGATTCAGTGAATTCGTTGTTCCTTAAGCTTCAATCCTATACTGATAACGGGGGTCGCGATCACTGCTCTGGGTTCCAACGTTCACAGTAAAACGAGGCGCGACAACCATTGGGTTTGATGAAGTTTCATGATAACAAGGCCTCGCTAGCTGGTCTAAGTCGTTGTTGATTGCAGGAGAAAGGAGGCAAATTGTGGGGCTTGGATCTGGTGGTTCACGAGGGGTCGAAGGAAAGGGGAAGGACGGTAATGGTTTGAGGAGGAAGGAGTTAACGTGGGGTTCAGGTGATTTCATTTTGTAAGAAGGGGACAATTTGTTTTCTTTGGGAGCTATGACAGCGTTCAGGTTTGAAGATAGAAACAGGCCATCATGATTTCAAGGGGGACGTGAGTGTATATACGTTGGACGGGTACTGTGATGTTCATATGTGAATTAACAATGGAGCAAAGTACAGTAAAGGGTGAGGGAAATTGTTTCAGTGTGATCAGGCATTCGTGAAGAAAGGGGAAGTGAAAAGTTGTGTTCCAGAACTGATGTTGAAGTATTTCGGTGAGGGAGAGTCCGAGGTGGTCTTAGTTTCAGTCGAGAGTGGAGATAGTGATGACAGTTTTGAATTCGGTTGAGTGGAAAAGAGGGAGTCGTTGCGGGTTTTTGGTTTACAGTGGAAATAATGAGCATTTCAGATGTCGTGTTGGAATTGGTAAGGTCATCATATGGGAAGAAGTTGGCACTTCGGTGAACTATGTAGCCGTGGCAGGTGGTTGCTAAATCAATGCATGGTTTGGGTTTTAACAACAAAGAGCAGTAGAACAAGAAGCTATCCGTTCAAACCGATGAAGCCTGCAAGGAATAATACAATGGTAATCATAACTTAAGGGGAGATTAAAGAGTAATGATCATGGTATTTAACCCCAAATGACCAATATTGAATTAACTATCTACTTAAGTTGTTTAAGTGTTATAACTAGAATAACTTCGTCATAACAGAATCTAACGAATCAAAAGCCGTTGGAACCGTAGCGACAAAATCTACGATGTAGAACTATTTCCGCTGAGAAAGGAGCTACTAATATTTTGTGATAAAATCAAACGTCCGTTTAATTGTAAACAAAATAAAAGAAGAATCATCAACTACAAACAAGGTGAGTAAATTCACTAACTCTTCTTCGTTTATATTTTATATAAACGAATTTTAAATTTATTTTATACTGTGTAATGGTTGTTTAAATGAAATGGTTGATAAAATTGGTTGATATGATTACATCGTTGATCGATGATTAGTTTTGATATTTCATATTGATGTGCAATAATATTATTGGTGCTGACTAACATCTGTGGATGCAGGGAAACAGGTTGGGGGGACCCAACTGGGTTCCTCAACATTTATATTAGTGTTTTCATATATTTGCATTATATGATGTGATATGTATTCTATGATTGATTTTGTTGTCACTGGCCCTATAAATTTTGGTATTTAAATACCGTAAAATATTCCGAATTATAGGAAATGAAAGGAGAAGTTGTATATAATAATGTTTAGAAATTACATAAAATACTTATCATAGGATAAGTAAAAATATAAATTCAATTTGAATTTATATAAAGAGGGAATCAGTATTGATACCTACATTTGAAGTGGGATCTAAACCCATTAGTGTAAAGGAAATTTGAGTTTGGAGGAAAATTGAATTCAAAGGCGAAATCGTTTTAAAAAGGGAAAACAATTGGTTTATTCCGAAGCTCGGAATATAAAATAAAGTGAGATAAATCCCAGGGATTATAATTAGGATTCGACCATGTTGAATTTTAAATGGGTCATTGTTAGAGAGGATATCTAAACTCTATAATTTAAATGAATCTGTTAAGAAGCTAATATTTCAATATTTATGGTTATGGAAATATATATATATATATATATAACTCTATGTTTTGGAATAATTTAACATTTTCTTAGTTAAAATTTTTAAAAGATAAAGGAGCAGTAGGAACCAAATAATTTGATTTCATAAGCTATGACATGTATAGAGTGTAAAGACGTTTTAATAAGGAAATGTTAAATGGTTTATATGAGTAGGAAAGTGTTAGTAGCGATCTATAAACGGAATTTATAGATGATGTCGAATAGGATGTACTCGATTTGAAACCATAATGATGTTTAAAAATAGAAATTAGGTTGACTTAATAATCAATCTACATTCCTATTAAGGAATGATACTCATATTTGGAAATGAACAACGATTTGAAGTAGGTGTTTGTGAAAATAAATGTTTTATAAATCTAAACAGCAATTTTAAACGTTGTTGTTATAATAAATGTTTTATAAATCTAAAAAGCAATTTTAAACGATGTGGTTATAATAAATGTTTTATAAATCTAAATAGCGATTTTAAATGCTGCCTTTATAATAAATGCTTTGGTAAATATAAATAGGAATTTTAACGCTGCCGTTATAATAACTGTTTTAACAACGATTTTAATATTGCTATTATAATAAAAGCTAAACAGCGATGTAACGCTGTTGTTAAAAGTAATGTTTTATAAATCAAATATTTGGAGACAGCGATTATAACGCTACCGTTATAATCAAAGTTTTTCCGTGGAAGAAGTGTGTTCTTAGATTAAATTCGAAAGTCGCGTAAGCGATGTTTGGTTTAAAGTCGTGAGCTTTGACTATTACAAAGTCGAGAATGTTGTTCAATTAAGCTCTGAGAGGTAATTATACCCGAACTTGATTGACTTCATGATTGATGGAGAAATGGTTAAGGTTCGATGGTGAAGGTTGGTTAACATTATGGTTGATTGATAATTGGTTAATGTTTTATGTTATAATAACGATGTTTATAACATTGCGTTAATTTAAAAGAATTTGAAATGTTTTCCCTAATAAAATGAGAGACATTTTCTACATATAGAAAATGAAATGAATTGGTCAACAAGGAATTAAGAAAGGGAATTCGAAAATATTCTCCAATATTAATAATGTATATTTTCTGAATATACAAAATAAGGATTTGTGGATATTTAGGAAGGTTTTCTAACTGGAATAAGAGATATTTCTCGAGTAAAGGAATTATAATATATTGAAAAGTTTTTTCAAAGAATCGAGAGGGGAAATCGAGTTTCAAAAGAATACGAAAGATGGAAAAATGGGAATTGTAAATAATAATATAGTAAGGAATTGATTTAAAGGGGCCAAATGTTGATTGATGATTGATCGATCGAATTCCTACCTGGAAATATGATCGTTGGTTGAACACTTATTTTTCTTTGATAGTTAAATCACCGACTATCGAAGTTTTTGATCATTTTTCCGTCGTCAATACGGAGAGACCGGGATCAGATTCATTATCTGGAAACCACTCTGTATGGACTTTAGCGTTGCGATCAAATATGATGAAGAAAATTGAAGACGGAGTTATGCAAGGGCTATCCTATTTATAGAATAGTGCCTTCAGTTTGTCCAGTCCCAGGACAACGTGAATGGACGAATGTCTGACAGAGTATATCTAATAGATCGCGTAAGTTGATCTCTTCAAACGTACATACGTTTGGTGGCGTAGGAATTCATTTCTCTTAGCTTTATACCCATGGTATTTTTGGGGAATTCAAGTTGTGATTTGACGGGTATGACGATGTGGCAATCAAAGTGAATGGTGGCCAGATGTTCTGGAAGATAATTTAAACCTCAAGCCTCACAACCGGGAATTGATAAAAATCGGGCAGGCAGCATGGCTAAGTGGGTCGCACCCATTAGGATGTATAATCACCTATCTAGAGAAATTCCATTTGTTCTTTAATCTATAGATGCTGTCCCTTTCGGGAAACGGTTGCTGATCTCAACCGTTGGTGATATACGTTCGATACACTCAAGCGAAATGAATGGTCAGTCATGTGTGGGCCGGGTTGCAAGACGTTCTTGGTGAACCCAGTGTATTCGTCTTTAGAGATACACTATTGGCAGGTGGTCCCATACCTTGTCATGTTGGAAATCCAATCTCCAATAAGCGCCCTGCGGTTTTTGATTTAATATTATATATGGAGTGTGAGATGCAGGCGTTCTGCTAGATTTATATTTATTTGACGTAGACATCATTATTATATCACCAGACTTTGATATCAAAATGTTTTGGGTTATCGTAAGGTAAAATCCATCCATGTTTATGTGTGGATCGATCTTACGATTATCATTTCTTTTGAAAGGATTTTTGAAAGTTAAACCAGTGGTTGGAGTTTACTCACACCAGTCCCATGACTGACCCAGAGTTTATTTTGTTTGTTTCCCTAAACTCTTGGGTGCCCAAATTTGTACGGGCAGTCAAGTAGTCGGGATTTTTCAGATTCACTTGGAGGAGCTCGAAGCAGGAGGCTTCACCAGTTAGCCATAGACTATCATATTTTCCGCTGTGTACTATGTTGTATCTGGAAACAAGTGTTTATTACTGTTCCAGGAATAATGGTTATGCTCCGATAATGGTATGTGTATATACTGTTACTGATTTGTATTTCAAAGTTTATGTTATCTAATATATTTTACTCATTCCGCTGTGGGTTTGTGATCTTCGTTTTCTTTTATTCTAATATTTCTTTCTTTCTATTTCTCATCCTCTAACTTCTTTCTAATAATGATTCGTATTTCTATGCCATTTGGGTTGGACGTGTAGTGTTATTAGTCGACTCAAAGGGTACGGATTTGCGGGTCGTTTCATTGTTTATTAAGTCGGATTTAATTACGTTAATCGTAATTATAAAATTTATGTTGACATCCGTTAACGAAATAGACACTCTTCCACTATATATTTGATTGCCTTAATTGTTTGAACGCCCTCTTAGCAGAAATAAACACCGTTCTGTTATTTTATTAGTTTGATATATTTTATTAGTAAATATATGCTGTTGAATTATTATATTATTAGTTGATAATATTGAATTATATTTACACATTTTTTTGTGCAAATTGGGTTAACAACTTGAATTCCAGCTGAACTGTTATATACTGTTGGAGCTGCTAAGCCGTTTTTCTGTAAAGTAACTCGGGAATATATTCGAGTCTTGATAATTGGATTTAAATTATTTTAGGGAACAATTAAATAGATTATTTAAATTGATTAATTTAAAAAGGAAAGATTAATTGTAATCATTTTAAACTATCCGTTTTTCTCAAATAAATGATGAGGAGAATCAATTTTAATTAACGGATTGGGTAGGATAATGGTACAGTTAAATAGAGAAGTTAAAATTGGTTAAGTTATCCAAAATAATGTTTTAACTTAATTAAAGGTTTAAAGATAATTTTATTATCAGAGGATAAGTAAATCAAGTCGGATGTCCGGATTTAATTTTCTGGTTTAATATTTAAGTTAAGTTACCTTAATGAATGTTTTCAAAAAAAAATGTTGTTTGAAATGGTTTAAGATATGGAAATCAAATGAATTTACCAAATTATGGTTTTGTCGAATATTTTGAATATCGAACTTTTACAATCTTGATGATAAGAAATGATTTCAATTCAAGGTCTAAGAGGTAATTAAAATACCCTAACTTGAATGATTTCACCATTATCTGATAGATCGTATTAATTTGTGTTCAAAATGAGTATTGGAGTTTAATATCATTTTTAGTTATGAAATGGATATTCGGAAGTGAGATTATCACGTAACAGTTCTAACAAGAGTTTTGTTGTTTAATTAGTAATTATGTTTTCAAATAAATATATTTACAAAGTTAATAATTGAATTTAAATAATAAAGATTATTTAAATATGGCTTAGCATATTCAATGGAGTTAATTCTAATTATTTTATTTTACATTTGATATTTAAATCACCGATTATCAAATCTAGACCATTTCGTTATCGTTTTCGAAGAGACCGGAATCTAAATTCCACTTCGTTTCGATATACGTTTCGAGTCAGAGATTATTTTAAAGGCCATTGAAGATTGTGTTATGCAAGGGCTATTATGTCAATCCTAGGTAGAAATTGCCTAAGATGGATTTATAGAATAGTGCCTTTGGTTTGTCCAGTCCCAGGATAAATTGTATGGACGAATGTCTGACAGAGTATGCCTAACAAATTGCGTAGGTTGATCTCTTCAAAATTATGTTTGGTGGCAGACGAATTCGTTTCTCTTAGATTTTTACCCATGATTTTAGGGAAATCAATTTGTGATTTGGCGAGTTTGACGATGTGGCATTCAAAGTGAATGAAGACGTGTTATATCCAAGGGTAAGTTCAGCCTCAAGCATCATAAACGGAATATGACAAAAATTGGGTAGACAGCATGGCTATGTGGGTTGCTCCCATTAGGGTGTATTGTCACCTATCTAGAGAAATCCATTTGCTTCTTTATTCAATTCGATCTTGTCCCTTTCGGGAAACGGTGGGTAGCTTCCAACCGTTGGTGATAATATATTCGATACACTCAGGCAAAATGAGTGGTCGGTCATGTGTGGGCCGGGTTACAAGACGTTCTTGTTGAACCCAGTGTATTCCCCTCTAGAGATACACTATCGGTAGGTGGTTCCATACCTTGTCATAGTTGGAAATCCAATCTCCAATAAGCGCCCGCGGTTTTGATTGTATACTATATATGTGGAGCGTGAGATGCAAACGTTCTGCTAAATTTCTATTTATTTGTATTTAGACACTATCATAATATCAGAATAACATTGTTTTCAAAAATGTTTTGGGTTATCGTAAGGTAAAAACCGTCCGTGTTTATGTGTGGATCGGTCTTACGATTATCTTTTCTTTCAAAAGGTTTTCGAAAGTTAAAATCAAACAGTTTTTAATCATTTACTCACACCAGTCCCATGACTGACCTAGAGTTTATTTTTCTATGTTTTCCCTAAACTCTTGGGTGCCCAAATTTGTACGGGCAGTTAAGTAGTTCAGGTTTTACAGATTTATCTAAAGGAGCTTGGAGCAGGAAGCTTTAGTATTAGATATTTAGAGTTTATACTCTGATGATGTATGTAACTGATAATACAGTTTGTATTTCAAAATTGATTATTTATATATTATATTTTATTCCGTTGCGATTGTGAAGTTCTATGTTGTTATTTGGTTCGATCTTTTATCTATTTCTTCTATTCTAATTTTCTATCTTTCTATTTTTATCCTCTAACTTCTTTCTATTAATGATTCGTATTTTGTGCAATTTGGGTTGGACATGAGTTGTATTCAATCAGCAAATGGTATGGATTTGCAGATCGTTACAAGGATAGATTATTATAACTGTCCAGATGTATTGATGTACTCTGATGATTATAAGTTTTATTTCAAGCTCTCAGTAAAAATTTGAAAGGCAAATTTTATTAATTGACTAACGTGAATAACAATTACAATGCTTCTATACTATACAAAGAAAGAAAACAAAAAAGAGAGCACTAATATAATTACAAAAAGAAAAATTGCTAAAATTTGTTGCATCATCCTAACGGTGCCAAAGAGGATCTTGACATGAGACGAATAATATGCATACTTAGTTGATCCGTATTTCTCTTCTCCAAACCAAAAATGCGATTGTTCCTCTCACGCCATATTTCGTATACAAACTTCTTTAGCAGCTTTAGCAAAACACATGTCTTCCTATCCTTCCAACGTGTAGCTTTGAAGATGTTATACCATTCAATTTGACTTGATAGCGAAGGTCTATAGAATCCACCAAAAGCAAGCAGCCATGACCAAATATTATGCACGAAGGGGCACTCGAAAAATATGTGAACATTTGTTTCAGAGTGAAAGTTACACATGACACAAACATCTTCTGCAATAATGCCATGATTAAATAACTTATTCTTAGTGTTGACTGCATTTGCCATGAATTTCAAAAGCAAAAGGTTTTCCTTTGCTGGGCTTCCGCAATTCCATACCCTTGTATGCCAAGGTAAATGTAGCCTACGAGTGTGTAATAAGTCATACACCACTTTGATAGAGTGGGCCTTGCCCATCCACAATAGTTCCTTTTCATGGTTCACGTTAAAACTTGAACTAATCTCACTCCATAAATTCCTTAAGGTTGACGAGCTAGAATATGGCATTAACAGTGAACCATCATGAACATAATCAGAAACAAGCGCAGATTGAGGAATACCAGAGTTCATCATGAGATTATAATCCACTACTTCACTAAGTATTAATCCTGGTCTTGCCCAAGGACTATGCCAAAAAGAGAGATTAGGAATTACCTTAAAATTACACTGAACAAAAGTCTTGAAGGTATCACGAAGTTTGAGTATGGTGCGCCAACTCCAGCTACAACTTTGTGGTATGGACATCGTCCAAAATTTTTTGTTGCCTATTAAATTTCTCTGCACCCACAAAGCCCATAGTCCTTTCTCCTTAGCGAACAGCTTTTCAAAGTAAGTAGAAATGGCTGCTTTATTCCACTTCATCAAGTTAGTAATACCAAGCCCACCAAATCGTTTCTCATCATATAATCTATGAAACGCAAATGGAATCATCTTTTTTGAAAACGGGTTGCCATGCCATAAAAACTTGTTTAAAGCGCTAGTGATCATATCTATAATCTTTGTAGGCAACAAATAATGTCTGGACCAATAAGTGGTCATGGCTGTGGCAATAGATTGAACAATTGTGAGCCTACCAGCTTGGGAGAGCTTGCAAGATGGCCACTGAAGAAGCTTGCTTATAATCTTTTCATATAGAGGTATGCATTGTTGCTTGGTAATTCTTGAGCTGATTAGCGGCATTCCCAAGTAAAAAGAGTTTGGTGGTAACTCAGCAAGGCCTGAAAAATTTACAATCTCCAGTTTCTTTTCATCTGATACTCCAGCAATCATGATATGAGATTTATTGATATTTAATTTAAGACCAGTTATACCATGAAAGCGATCAAGAATTTCAAAAATGCATCTAATGTTGCTAATTTTAGGCTTTGTAAAAATGATTAAATCATCCTCAAAGAGCAAATGAGAGATTAACGGGTTTTTACACCTTGGATGAAGCTCTAGCATACCATGCTGAATCTGCTCAATGATGAGAGAATTTAGCAATTCCATAATGATGATAAATAAATACGCTGAAATAGGATCTCCTTGCCTTACGCCATTAGTGCCTTCAAAGAAACCATGGAATCTGCCACTTCTAATGATAGAGTATGAAGGGGATGAAATACAAGTGTAAATCCATGCTATAAAAGGTATAGGGAAATTCATGCATGATAGAACAGCCAAGATAGAATGCCATGACACAGAGTCAAAAGCCTTTCTAATATCAAGTTTGATCATGCATCTTGGGGATATATTTTTCCTATTGTAACCATACAACAACTCTTGAGTAATGAGAATATTATCACTAATCGATCTACCTTTAATGTATGCAGATTGATTTAATGAGATAATGGAATGAAGCACTGACTGTAGCCTATTCGCCAATATCTTGGAAATAATTTTATAGAGTATATTGCAACATGAGATCGGACGAAAGTCAGCTACTGAGTTGGGATTTTCTTTCTTGGGTATAAGCGCGATAGCAGTTGCATTTACACTTTTGGGAAGAACATTAGTCACAAAGAAATATTGAAGAGCGGCAGTTATGTCATCCCCAATTATAGACCAGCACTTTTAGATGAAAAAAGCATTAAAACCATCAGGGCCTCCACAACTATTAGCATCCAAACTGAATGCAGCACTCTTGATTTCTTCATTGTCAATTATTCTGATAAGGCCTTGTGATTGTTCATCTGAAAGTGAAGGAATATTGACAGTAAAGAGTGGCAGCACATTAATAGTACATGGTGATGACGCTAGAATAGAAGAAAAATATTCCACAAAGGCATTGCTAATTCCATCATCAGAGGTTTGCAGGCTTCCATGCATATCCTTAATTGAAAAGATCAAATCCCGATATTGCTTCATTTTGATAGAGTTATGAAAATACTTTGTATTCCTATCCCCCTCTTGCTCCTTTCTAAACATTGCATTCTGTCTAAGGCTTTGAATTTCATATTCCAATGCAGTCTTCAAGTTGCATTGCAACTTCTGCTCAGCATCTAGCAGTCCAACGTCATTGGGATGCTTGCTAATTTCAACTTGCACTCTATGGAGCTCCTTCCTGATAGCAGAAGACTGCTTTGATCCAGCGCCAAAAGTGTGAGAAGACCATACTTTGAGAGCCATTTTAAGAGATTTGAATTTTTGCAGAAGAGACTGAAGCGGATTTCCAGAGGAATGCTGAGACCATACCTGCAGTAAAATGTCTTGAAAATCCACATTGTTAGTCCAAAAGTTAAAAAATTTAAATGAGGAGTAGCGATCACTAGTGGCATTTACACTTCCCCAATGTAAAAGGAGCGGGCAGTGGTCAGATAGGGACGAAGGAAGAACTTGATAAAAGGATTGTTGCCAAAGTTGCAAGAAGAAAGTATTCGCAAATACATGATCAAGCTTACAGCGAGTCTGTGGAAGAGATTTACTTTTATTTGACCAAGTAAAATCAAAACCTGAGCTAACAATTGGTATGAGGCAAGAATTAATCAAAGCTTGATTGAGAGGGGCGATTTCCTTTATTGTGAGAGGACAACCGCCGGACTTTTGATTTGAAGAGTGCATACAATTAAAGTCACCTCCAACAATCCAAGGATTGTTAGAGCACAAGGATGGTAACCTATCCAGGAAAACTTGTCTCATGGAAGCATTATTTCGTGCATAGACAGAAGTTAGATAGAAATTAGAGTTTGTAGGCAAGTGAGTGCATTTAAAGTGGAGGAATTGATCAGAGGCAGCTAATTTAGACAGGTGAAAAAAAGATGGATTCCACAATGTTAGAAGTCTTCCATAACTTGCATTATCAAGGTTGTGTTCGACAAGCCAACCAGGGGAAATGATAGAAGCAGCCTTGGTTGTTAATTGCATGTCTAATTTAGTTTCAGAAAGACAAATCAGGTGGATGTTATAATGCCGAATAAAATCTTTAATATCACTTTGCTTTGCATCCAAATGCAAGCCACGTATATTCCAAAATGCAATATTATGTAACATCAAAGATTGAGAGGAGAAATGAGTTGGGTAGGATGCTTCCTGGTATGACGTGTGGGTTGCAGTCTATCACTTCCTGAAGGTTGTATGTCAGACTGCGAGAAATCTTTACCTTCATTCAAGTCCTCCACCTTGCTCTCCACTAGAACTTGCAATTTCTTTTTCCTACCTCTTTTCTTTTTCTTGCTGCCATGAGTGGTGGAAATGTCCTCGGTATTTAATGTTGTTTGGTTATCACTAGCCTTTAAAGGAGGTGGTAAAGTGATGTGAGGCGGAGTAGAAAGGTGACTGTATGGAGAAGATGATGAAGATGGGAGGTTAATCTTGAAGCTGAATTTTGAATTTGGAGAGGCTTGAAAGAAGATGGTATCTGAACCAGATGGTACAGATTTTCCCCCTGGATCAGCGGATATGGATGGAATGTCCTTCTCGGCGAGTTCATCAAGAGCAGCAAAGGGGTTATGAAGATTAATCTCTTCATTAATAGAACTCTCATTTATATTTTTATCCTTGTTCAATGTAACTTTAACATTTTGCTGCTCGATAACATTTTGCTGTTCTGAAGCAAGACCGCTATTTTTACTCCTGATGTTTTGCTGCTCTGTAAAGCTTGTATCCTTTGCAAGATTAATAGAATTCTCACCACAGTTGTGCACTTTACCATTACTGTCTATTATTATAATGTTGTTGTCTTGGTTATTGTTCACTTCCTCAATAGTTTTACCATTTTCATCATTAGTTGCAGAAGCCGTAGCAGCAGTTTTTACTTCTAGGTTCTTCCTTGCTGTTCTTAGCCATACTCTTTTTCTTGCATCTTAGCCCACTTTCGCTGTCTACCACACTCTGGCCATCTTCCCACTATGTTGTCTACCTGGTTTCTCTTTATTCCAGCCATGCTTTAATTTATAGCCATTATTTTCAGGTAAATGCTCCTTTTTGTCAACATGCACACCTTCCTCAACATCATTTTCGCATTTATAGTGATCGCATTCAACTGTATTATGGCCAAACATTTTACAAATCGTGCAAATGGATGGCCTCCAATCGTATGAAACTCGAACCGAGGGACAGTTTACTCCAAGCTCTTCAATCACAATGTCATCTGGTAGATCATGGTCAGGAGAGATTTCTACTAAGGCTTTTGCATACTTGAAACGTTGCAGTTTTTCGGTGCTCTCATCAAAGCAAATAAGCCTTCCAACATGGCAAGTGAGCCAGTTGATACCAGGCAATGTACACAGCAGACGAGGGATTCGATGCAGATGAATCCAAATTGGGACCTTACGAATCTGGGATTGAGAACTGCCAATAGAGGGGTCACAGTTTGTAATAATAAACATTCTACCCCTAATGAAGACGGTATCGACATGCAAAGTTTTCTCTCTATCTTGTGCATTCGAAAACTTAAAAAGGAAATGAAAGCCATCAAATTTAATGTCAACTTCTCCCTGCGGCTTCCATTGCTTGCGCAGAAAATTCACGACAAAGCTATACGAAGAGGTTCCATCCAGAAAGAAACCCACTAAATATTCTCTCCAGAAATTCGTGCCTGCCTCTTTAACCAATTCGGGGATTCCAGGTTTTTTCCTACCATCACGAGGAATGTCGTACTGAATAGGTTTGAAGGTGCCTGCATTTCTAGGTAGTGCTTTGAACATTGATGCATAGTCAGATTTAACTGTCAATGGGATTGATTTAGGGACAGTCGACATGTTTGTAGGTATGGGAGGAGAGGTATTTGCTGTAATGTCAATATGACAGGAGTTTGCATTAGAATGATTTGCTAGAACAGAAGGGGTCGGTGAGACTGGATCAATATTGCTCTGAGATTTGGGATCGACAATTGTGTTCACGACTGGATTTGGATGAGGGGGATCAACATTGCACTGAGATTTAGGATCGACAGTTGGATTCACAACTGGATCGTGAGGAGGGGTATTCGTTTTCGCAGTATAAGGATTCATGATAGAATTTTGCATAATCGAATCGATTAGATCTGAATTACCTCGATTTATGGGATTGGGTGAGTTCCAGTACAGATCTGGGTTCAACGAAGCCTGATTAAATGAATCTGAAATAGAGCGATTAACATGATTTACAAGGTCTGATTTCATCGCACAGTATGGATTTGAGTCAAAGGTTTCAGATGAAGGGTTGACAAAGAGGGAGTTGACAGAGGGTGGTGGATCAGGTGGACGAGAGGGAAGAGGTGGGAAGGCTTGATCGAAGATGAAAGAAGAGGAGGACGGGTTCAGAGAAGTGGAAGCCGCCATTAGCGATCGCTATTTTTTATTAATAAAATCATGAATTTTTTCAGTAAAAATTTATTTCTATATTATATTTTGTTCCCTTGCAATGTGAGATTTTGTGTTGTGTTGGTCCTTCTTCTTCTTTTATTCTAATATTTCTTTCTTTCTTATCTCGCCCTCTATTTTCTTTCATTATATATTTGGTGTTTTTGATACTTGGGTTTTGGCAAGTAACACGGGTTTCGAAATTCAAGCGTCGAATCTGCTAGGTCTTTACAAGTATTAAATTTATCTATCTTATTTAGTTATTTCGTGCCAAATCTATTTCAATTTTGAGCAATTTTGCAAACTATTTTGTATCAAAAACATTTAATTCATTCAAACCTATTTTATAAAATGTAACTAATTTATTTAAACTATTTTAGACCAAAACCTATTTATTTTATTTAAATCCATTTTACTCAAACTATTGTGTACTTAACTATTTTGAAACAAAAATATATATTTTCGATCCGAGCAATTTAAATACGAAATGATTGAATGTAAAGATTCAATTGAATAGTGAAAATTGTGATATGTAACCCAATTTGAATGTGAAGTTATTAATGAATTGATTGTGAATATGAACCGGATTCAGAATGATATTGAATATTCAATTTGATTGTAAAATCATCACTGAATTGGTATTGAAATGAAATTTCGATAATCTTTGATTTTGAATATTTGATATGAGGTTTTCAAACCTTATATATGGAAGATTATTTAAGAATTATGATTAATTCAAAAGCCATTGATTTGGAAGGTAACCGATTTTAAATCGAAATCTTATATAATGGAATTCATAGAAGAATGATATATTTGAAAACTTGATGTTGAAAAGGGGAATCTTATGTAAATTGATACTTATGTAAGTGCGATATATGCGAAACATGAAATGAAAAACTGTATGTATTTAGAATGTATGTTTTCCAAATGAAGATATGGGAAGTGCCTTCCATTGAAAATTGAAAACTAAAAATCGTAGCTACGTTGGTGCTCCGTTGATTAGAGTATCCGTTGATATTGGAATCCCACTCGATGGGATCACATTGATTATTATTACTTATCTTTTCTAGCATAATTCGAGGGGTGTGATACATGCAATTCCGCTGGGATAGTGGCACAACTGCCGCATAACTGCGATCTAGACGCCATAACGAAATTCGATGGGGCACGATGCTACAGTTACAAGCGATTCCACTGGGATAGTTGCCTAACCGCCACATAACTACCACGTAACTGTGATCTATGGAAGCAACCATGGAGAAATTCGAGGGGTGTGATACCTATGGTTACAAGTAATTCTACTGGGATAGTAGCGTAACTGCCGAGTAACCATGGTCCATGAGGGAACATACTTTTTCATATCTATTTTAAATGTTTTTAAGTATTTTCACTAGGAGTTAAAACAAGTATATTTTAGTACTTAGAGATTTTAGTCATGCATCCGGCAGCGTATGCTTAACGTCTGTAAGAATGACAATAAACTTGTTAAACTTCGAGTTATCAAGTATTTTTCAAATGTTAAATAGCAAATCAATAACCTACAATTAAATTTATATAACTTCAACATAATAAACTAAGAAAGAAAAGTTTTAAATGTCTTAAGAAATATAACAGCTTTGAATTTTTAATAAAATACTTATTTCTAATTTTAAAAGTTATTTTCAAACATGAGAATCATATTTTCAAATCTTAAGTTGTGACTATAAGAAAACTTGAACTTTAATAAAAAGTGTTTGAAATAAAGATTTTGAATTTAATAAATAGATTTATAAAAAATGAATTTAATTAATAATGTAAGGATAAATTTTCGAATTTAAAATCCTATAATTTATTATGTTCCAAATTTTGTAAAAATTGTATAAGTAAGAATTTTGTTATATGCATAGGCATATTTTTTTAACAACCTCTCCTTTTCGAGGATGAAAAGTTATAAGTGGGGGGGATTGTAACATCCCGTATTTTTCGATTATTTAAATTTTAAAATGTAATTAGATTTATTTTCGATTGTTGTTGGAATTTAATAATTTGGCTGGAATTTAAAATTGTAATATTTAAAACATTGTTAATTTATTTTGAATGAAAGAAATAAATAATTATCTAATCAGCGCTCCCATTCCCCAATTGTTGCTTATTTCAACGAAATCAACTAAAGAGACTTTTTCAAAATAAATATATGCATGAAATCCTATTAATGAAATATGTTGAATTAGGGTAATAAGTGTAACACTTACCATGGTTAATTTTAGTAATACAGATATGTATTTTAGCAATGTTGGCTGTAGTAATAATGAAATATTTATTTAACTGGAAATTCATACCTATTATTCGTACATCGTAGTTTTAAAAATATATTTGAATTGGTATAATTAGAATACAACCTTTTATTTTCTTCCTAGTAGTTGTAATCTAATTTAGAATTCAATGTTGAAATTTCTAGTAATTGTAATCTAATTTAGAATTTACTATTGAAATGAATTGGAATTCTTTAGTAATAAAATTAAAAAAATAAACGTAATCAATAGTTTTAGAAAAAGGAAACATATGTTTATGTTTATATGAAAAGAAATATAAAATACAAATGAGTTTAAATTTGTACATAGTAGTTAAAAATATTAATTGTTGGTCCCTCATTTATTTGATTTATATCCTAAATATCTTTTGTTTCCTATTTTATATATCGTTCCTTTTAAACTTCCACCTACCATTACTTTCTCATGTACGTTTCGTCCATTCACTAATGTATATGCATTAAATGTAAAATTAAAATTGAAATATATATTTAAACATGTTTCCATCCATGCATTTTATTAATGCACGACACTTTATTTCTTTCCCCGAAGCTTGCTTCCACTGATCCATGCATGCACATAAAAACAATATATTAAATGTTGCATGCGTTCCATTCATTCAAGCATGTTTAATTCTTTTCCTTCATACACTTTTTCCTTTCCTATTCCCATATGTTTCCATATTTCTCTCCCAATTCCCTTCATTTAAAGTCTCCGTCATTTTCAAATATAAGGAAGAAGACACATTATCTAAAATAAAATAAAATAATTACAAGTTGATAAATATAATACTTATACAAACGTACAAACTTTGAAATTTGAAATGAAAATGAATACGAATGACTGAGGACCGGTTATAATAATTTTTGTATTAAATTTTATACTTATGGGAACAATAATAAGTTCAAATTAATAATCCTATTCATGCGTTAATAGTGGAAAAAGTAAAGATCTGATCATAATTTACTGCTTTATCTTTGCACACGTGCAATATATATAATTTTTTACATTGAATTGGGAAGCGGTGAATTAGGCGTCTCAATAGAAAATAAAAGGAAACTATCTTGGGCAATAATGCAATGTTCGATTTCAAAATTTTGGTCACGTGCACTATTCTTACTTTATATATTAACATACTTGTATTCTTTTCATGCCTATCTCTATGCTTTCCCATTTCTTTTCTAATTTTTTTTTGCTCTAGATCTAGCCTTTACAACAAAAAAATGGCAAAAAAAAAGACACCTTCTTTCCACTAGAAATTAAAAATCGATCTTTGTTCCCCTTCCCAAACCCAAATCTACCACCGCAGCCTAAAGCTCTGCAACCATCGTGTGCCTCTAGCATCCACCATCAGAGAATTGCTTTCTCCAAATCATTCAAAGTGAGTATTTGCTCACGATCAATCATTGTTTCAAGCATATTAACTTCAGTAAATTAACCAAATAGTTATGATGTAGATTAAACATTATACATTTATACACATATGTCTAGATCATATATATCTAAAAATTTACCAAACCTATGCTGGGTTGGCTTGTGTCTTTGTATTTGCATGTGCTGTGTGTTGCTTCATGTGTATGGGTATTATATATATGTGTGTGTTTATCATGAAGCTAGTAAATTTAAAGCATGTTAATATTGACTACTTTATTTCCATATTGCATACATTACTGTGCATGTTTGACATTCTCCCTTGCTTGCCTGTAACCGCTGCGTTGCCTTTCATATTGTACAGGGAATGCTTGTTGCTTTAGGTGATTTATAGCCTCAGTCAAGTTTACATTTCATAGTGCCACCTTTCACATTCGTATGGACTGATTTCGGGACTCCTCAAATTATAGCTTACTGTTAATAAAAGGAGATATGTATAGTTACTTACCTACTATAGTTAAAGAGGCCATGCATATAATTTGCAACTTGCTGCAAGTTACTTTTAAAGCCCCGTTTATGTATATGCATGCTATCCTGACTTTTACCATGCTTAGTTTTAAGAAGGAAAATGTGAAACGGCCACAACTAGCTTGTATGTTTTTTCCATTAAATATTATGTGGCGCCAGTCGAAATTACACCTTGCTGAAAAATTTAAATGCATGCATGAAACCCCATAAAGCCTCTACCGTTTGCATATAAATTTATATAACTTGGGCATCTTACTTGACCATCGGCATCTTTTATTTGACTAAAGGTGTAACGTCATACCTTTATAAACGCTTCAAATCGGTATTTTAACCAATTTAAATGCCCAAATCAACAGACCGTTATTTAGCCTATAGAGTTTAAAAACAGAATCAACATAGAAAACACAAAATAAATAGAAGACACAATGTTGTACAGCAAAATAACTTTTATTAATAAATCAAAATTTTTTGATACAACATCCTTTTATATAACGGAATTTAAAATAAAGTTGAATGCAGAAAAATATTTACTTTTTAAATCTTTGGAGTGCGCATCTTCTGGAATCCCCAGCTTTGCCACTCTTTAGATCCTAGGCTGTAATCTTTAAATATGTAATGCTCGGGTCTGACCTGAGCGTTTCATGCAAAAACATAAAACACTCACTCGAGTTGGGATTAAATCATAGTTCAAGTAAACTAATTTCAACTAAAACTAAAATAAAATAGTTGATAGCATTACTAAATTCTAAATCTGTCCAAACCCAGTAATTCATGTGTATTCATGTTTGCAATAACTTAAAGAGGACAAACCAAAAATTTCAGTTTTTCTTCGCATCTTCTTCAAAATAAGGTATGTAAGGAAATATGGGTTAGTGTGTACACATATGCTAATTATGTATATACGTACATAATATATGTATACACGTACATAATATATGTATATACATACATAATATATATGTATACATAGACTAGCCACCACGTACACACACACTGACCCATGCCATTAGCTAAGTTATATATATCATAGATAATGACAGACCATGATATTCCAAATAGAACTAGAACAGACTTTGGTTATAACATCATAACAGGGGAAAAGCAATATGCCTGCGAATAGAAGGAGGATAATTTTAAGGTGTATTTGGGGAGACAATGCACATATATACGTACATATAATGTATATATACATATGTTGCCAGTCCTGTATGTATACAAAACTAGATTTCAGTTGAACCAGCAAGGAAGACAAGTGAATATATTAATTTATGTAACACTGATCATCATAACAAGTCACAATTTGGTATGAGCATGTACTGTTGGGTGGGTGACTGAGTTAAATAAAAGAATATAGTTTCCCAATTTTTTGGTTTGTGGAGTCAGAGATCTCACTCTCGATTATATGCCATATCCATGTCAACAAAATATTATTGAATCAAACAAGGTATAGGTTCCAGATCTCAACACAGCAAAGGTACGGTGACTGCATGTATATGAGACAAAAAACACTAACAACGAGATGGCAGGGTTTCGATTATTGCATAATATATAAACACATGGGTGTGTATCTTCCTATGCCGATCAAATTTTAAGCAAAAACTTTCAGGGGAGATCAGCATGTTATCCAATGTTTCCGGCTTCTTTCATTCGACAAAATTATAAGTGTACAACTATATAGCAGCAAACACATATATTTCATCCACATAATATGTGATTAAGGTTTTCAAGGTGAAATGCCTGTATGTAACGAAATGCCCTAGTTAACTGACATATATGGGTAGTGAGATATTCTCGTGTCAATGCACTAATACGTTCGGGTTTACAACTCAATCAAGGTAACGGTAGCATAATGAACAAAACTAAGGTAGTAGCGCCCATATACATAGAACAGGAAACAGGAATAGCATTTGATTTATCTAGTACAAACTCATATACATGGTTTAGTAAATATGTGGATCGAAATGTTATTAACTCGTATAACAGAGGATTTCAAAAGTTAAATATCTTCACCTTAGTGTTCATATGTTAGCCGGGTTCAACGTTTTTTTTCAAATCAATTCATGTTCAGGCATTAACAGAGCAACCATATATGTTCAGGTGTTAAACAAGAGGGTAGACAGTTCATATTCAGGTTCAGGTGTTAAACATATACCCCATGTTCAAGATCGTGTCACGTGTTAATCATGTCCATGTTTAGGTGTTTAAACAAGAACCATCCATGGTTTAGACACATGTGCTAACAAGTGCTCAGTATATAATATATACTCATATTTCAGATAGATATGTGTGCAAATTCCAAATCAAATGTGTGTGTGTGTGTATAAGGAGTCCATCTTTTCAATAGAGCTATACATATGGGTATGTATAACGATACATAGGGATGAGTATATACATATGCACATACCAATAGGCAGTCTAGGCTTAGGCAAAAGAAATGCATGAATGAGCTGAAACCTTTACATGTTTAACCAACAGTGTACATACAACAAGATCAAGTGGATCAAAATACCTTACTTCTTAGTTTCAATTCAGGTTCATGTAAGAGTAGGGTTTTACTTTAGTAAAATATTCACATATCCAAAAATGAATAAACATTTCAATTCAGGTAGGCATTCCCATTTATTCGTTTTCAATTTATACTTGACAAAATCACACATCCAAAAATGAATAAAACAGGCGGCGCATGTGTTCATGGGTACAAACAGAATATATGAGACTATATATATATATATATATATATATATATATATATATATATATATATATGCATCAAGCCCCAGATTGACAGGTTGAACTAATGTCAGTAAAGCCCCTTTTACTGACCCCATACCCAATATATATATGAGCAAACTACACATTTGTATTAAGTGGGACATCATAGAAAACCAAGACTGACAAATTCAAGATAAGGCAACACAAGGTTTTACAAGTGGAAACCTAGACAATTGAAAAAGCCCAAGGTACACTATTCAATCAAATTCAAGGATGCTAGTGCTTGTGTAAATATATATAGCAAAAACCAGATTAGGCAATATATCTATTTCAGCAGTGAGAGGAAAACCCAAAAAAATCACACAAGAAAATTGCAATCCAGTTATACTACTTTATTTAATCCTCATTGAAATCAAATTACTTGAAAACTAAATTTAATCGTGAGTGAATGCTCACCGGTAATAGTGAAGAACAAAAGGAGAGGTTGCGATCCGCGAATTTCGATACTGGTTGCTTCGATTGTTTTGCTGCGGTTGTTTGCTAATTCCGGTTTCCCCCTTTTTCTTTTGAAGTCGATTACCAGGATATGCTGATGCTTGGGGGAGGGGCTTTGAACTTAGTGGTTAGGGCAGGAGCGGTTTTCTTCTCCCATTAAAATGAAAGAGGGGTTTTCGATTTAGAGTTTTTCTTCGATTTAAGGGAGGACAGATGTCGGTAGCGAAAGTTTTTTTGGAGAAAGGAAAGATGTAGGAAAAAGGGTTTCAGCCATTAAGCTTGAAAGAGAACAGTTTGGTTTGCTAAAGAAATGGGAAAGGAAAGAATGATTTATAAAAGGAGAAAAAATGAAGATAAGAACGATGTTCCATCATTGAAACACCCCACCTCCATTAAGGTCACTCACAAAGGGAATTCATTAACTTTGGTGAAGCATTTTAGGTAAAAGACAAATAATTTACAAGACAGATATAGAAGCAGCGGAAAACTAAAATTATTTATTAAATGGCGTGGTTC
>JASFAX010007521.1:0-23629 GCA_030737875.1 Allium sativum | reverse complement strand
GTAAGAAAATAGGAAGAGAAGGGAGAATCTATTATTGAGCACTAATTTGCATTCTTTTCCATTGGAATTGATAATCCTCTCAATCCTATGTGATTTGGATTTGTTTTGTTGTATAATAATATATTTTTAATTAAGAAATCAGGTTAGAGGAAGGAGGATAATGGTAGAGCTTCGCTGCTGCTCACAGATTTGTGTGGAAAAGAATGAGGTCTTACCCCTTTATTTATAGGAGTGGAATTGGCTTAGGACCGTTAGAGTCATTTTAGTTTATATCCGTCCATACGTTAATAATATATTATAACTTAACCCTCTCAACCCTAGCCGTCATTGGGCATTCTGACGCCCAGTGGGTCGACCGCTAGGGTCGATCGCCTTGGCCGTCGATCGCCCAGTAAGGCTAATTAAAAATGGTATATAATATATATATATTCTGATTTATTTATTTTCTATCCATTTTCGTATTTCGTCCTTAACTTTTTTATACGGACTTCATTCGCGAAACTCCAAACATGAAAGTTGACCAGAATTCTGAGATAAACGCACCGGTTAGAGTTTCATGGTCAAATTCCATCATTTGCAAAAATTCCTATTTTTTAAATTCTAATAATTAATTTATGTTGCTAAAATTTCGGGTTGTTACACTTTTGCTAGGGATACAGTTACATTGGCTAATACCTTAGAGAGGGTGATGCCTTTTGAGGCAAATACGTCTTCTTTCTCTTGGTTCTTGGCTCAGGTACCCGTCTTCTCATCTTAACTAATTTTCATTGGCTTGTGCCTTCATCCTGTTGATCTTACAATCTTACAATATGGTGGTTAGTCGCGTTTGGGAAAATTAATTATAATAATTTTTCTTTTCAATTATTTTTTAGGTACAATAGTTTAAGCTTCGTGTAGAAGGCGTTTCGTCAGCCCCTTTCGAGAGCCCCTCCAAATTTGTTGAGAAAAGTGTATTTTAGTATTTTGATTTGTATGAACCCTTGTTGTAAATCAAATTAAGGTGTAACTTTTGATTATGTAATTATGAATATTTTGATTTCAAGAAGCTTTGTGACTTTGGGTATATTAAGAATTTATCGAGAAAGAAACCGTTAAGAAGATGGTTTAATAGTCATAACTCCGGGACTCATCTTACGAAAGCTTGTATCGAAGGCTAAATAAGCTTTTTATTTATCTTGGCCCTTTGATATTCGTTAAAGAATAAAACTCTGACTTACTTAAGAACGCTTGCGAAAAATGCCGTCTTTGCTTTATTATGACTTCATGACGCATTTTATCTATGAAATAACATCCATGTAGTCAAAGCCTTTTGCTATTGTCAATAGTTTTTATTAAAATTAGATATCAGACTAACTCTTCGTTCATGCAAGTTTTGGGGAAAATGACGTCTTTTTTAATTATTTGGCTTTCGTCTTACTTACGAAACACTTGATGAAAAAGATTCCGACTTTTGGTTGAGCTATTTAAAAGAACAATTGCCTTTCGGAGCGAGTAAGGTTTTTGAATTAAGTGTAGAAATGTACCCTTTGATGGGATTGTTGATGCCTCATTAATGTTTATTTTGAAAAAAGCTAATATTTACGTAAGTTTCTTTAATTTTCGGAGTAGGGGTGGCAATTAGACCCGACCTATTGGAATCGGTTGGGACCCGACGGGTCCCAACTCTAGGAGGGTCGGGTTTTGTCGAGTCTAAACTACACATTTCATAAATCTGGATCCTACCTGACCCGAGCTTCAGTTCGGGTTGGGTCGGTTTGGGTTCGGTTGGATAATAACACTAAAAATACATATATTTCAATGCTTTTGGGTCGGGTCTTTCAAGTTGGGTCAGTTTGGGTCAGGTTTGATCGGGTCTTTATTGTATTTTTCATCACCTAGACCTGACTCGAAACACATCGGGTTTGATTGGGGTCTGTGTCTTTTCGAGAAGGTCGATTTAGATTTTCAGTTCTAGGTTCTAATTTCCATCCCTGTTGCGAAGGGTGGTATTTTAGGTTTTACTCCTTGGCTCTCTGCCGATTAGTTCTGATTTTTAGTCGCATTTTGATACTTGGAAATCGCTTTTAGTAGGTTTGAATGATGGGTTCATTCAAAAACAGGCTAAAATAATAAAGTTTGAGTTAGTGAATTATTCCGAATTATTTCAAAAGGGCAACCATTTACCATATCTAAAACATATTGTTAAGAAAATTTAAGTACAAAGGTTCTCCTTTGTTTATACTAGAAGTTAGAAGGTCATCAAACTTCCTTCGAGGATTAATAGGATATAAGAGGAATTTCTCATGTTTGCTAATTCTTCCCATATGTTTTCCAAAAATTTAAATAGCTTATCAGGGGATTTTACTTTCGTAATGATGTCCTCCTATCTGCCATGGCAAGCATGAAATTATAATTACTTTAAAAGATCTAAGAACATAGGCTTAAACACGTAATCTTTGCATAGATACTGGGAGTTGATTCTGCTTACCTGAGCGTTTGTGTGGTGATTCCAGACATCACTTTTCCTGAAATCATGATGAGATTGAAAGCCTTCTTCGGTTGTCGCTACGCCTTGATATTCGTTGGAATCCCCGAAACAAGGCCTCCAGTGCTGATGGACAAACTGATGTCCCTCAATGTTACGTTTAAACAATCCTCTTTGGCACTAGTACTCCATTAAGGGAATTGTTTCTTAGATGGACCTGTCTTTTGGGGATTAGAAACGTGGATTCCTTCCAGATTTATGGGATTCACCACATAGGTTGACGATGGAGTTATAATGTCCCTTGAATATTCAAATTTTTGTATACTTATAAGTCCAAAGCCCTTTTTTCCAAGAAAAAAGTAGTGCCGCGTTCTCGGCTTAGGGAACCCAAGCGTGGGTAGTAAGAAAATTGGAGATTGGAGTTTACTTTTTGGGAAGAGCGGGCCCGTTTTGGCTTAACAGGCTCATATTCAGGTAACAACAGAAGGTCAAAGTCTCCTTCGGCTTAGTGAGCCCAGATTCGAGCAATACACATACGAATCCCTCCTTTTTTCAAGAGACTCATATCTCGGCATCAGAAACACGAAGCCTTACTCGACTTGAGAAACCCAGACTCGGGTAATAAAGATACGTAGCTTTAATTGGCTTAACAAACCCAGATTCGGGTATTTAGAAATACAAAGCCTTGGATTTGGAAACCCATATTCGGGTATTTAGAAATACGAAGCCTTACTTGGCTTAAGAATCCCCATATTGGGCTATTAGAAATACGAAGCCTTACTTGGCTTAAAGAACCCATATTCAGGTATTAGAAATATGAATCTGTACTTGGCTTAAGAAACCTAGATTCAGGTACTAGAAATACGAAGCCTTACTTGGCTTAAGAAACCCAAATTCCGGTAATAAGGAAGAGCAAACCATCACTCGGCTTAATAACACTCGGAATGTCCTATTCTAGTTTTGATGGTGCTGTTTTTAGCATGTTAAGGAGAATCCAGAGTGTACTCTTCCTTTTGATTACGAAAGTGCTTTCGGTTTCAGTTTACTTTAGCCATTATAGGCATTTTAGAAAGCAGAGGCTTTAGCGTGCTCCTTTTGAGCTATTGATCCCTTCATCGGGATAGGACATAAGCAGAGCAAGTGCGTACTTATACCGAAAGCAGAGACATGGCTTGATCATGTCACGACCAGAGGCAGAGCGTGCTCCCACCGGAGCCGGGCGTATGTCTCCGGGCTTGCCCGTCCCTCCTCTAGAGGGCGCCATAATTTGGTCCTTGGACGCGATTAAGGGCTTTGGTGCATCACCCTGTCCCTTGGGCGCGAATGACAGCTTACCCTTCTCCCTCTAGGAGGCACCAGGGATAGGCTTGTAGCCAAGCACACGATTTCCTGGTCTTACCCCTTTCCTTTTTAGGGGAAGGACCCGGGATATACCCAGGAATTTCTAATCTAATCCATTATGAGGAAGGAACTTCTCCCTCAATCATGTAGAAATTCTTATTATTTACATTGGTTTTAAGTAATCCTTGATTCCCACTGAGGGTCCTTTCTTTTGGATTAAATTTCAGTTTTCAATTTATAAGATATTTCGACAACTTTCCTTGCCTACAAAAGTGGCCTATTTTCTTTTCAAGTGTTCTGCACTGATTAGTTTCATGACCATTCATTAGATGATAGTGGCAATAACTGCCTCATTTATTCCATTCATACTAAATTCCTTTCTTTTCTTGTTGGCTAGTATTTGAGTTCTTCTTTAGTCAGGAAGAAGATATTTTCCTCTGAAGTAGTTAATTCGTATTCCATGACCGAATTGAGTCTTTCTCTTTTTCCTAGGGGCTTACACTCTGGATTCCATTCACTTAGTTGCATTTCCTTACTTTCGCAAAATATTTCCTTTTTGATTTTAGTACGGACGGATGTTGAGAACCGATTCTGTAGTAATACTTCTATGTTTCTCTGAGTGATATAGGTTTAGATTTACTCGAGATCCAGCCATGGAATCTTACCATTCTTGGGTGAACCCTTCATAGTCTTCCATTATTTCTTCCTTAAAGATTGAACCTCACGGAAAGTATTGCATAGCCATCTTTATATGGTGGAACAATGTGTTAATTTGATTATTAAAAGATGAGGTTAATTCTTCTCGGGATGGACTCACCCCTACTTTACTAGATTCATTATTACCTTTTCTCTTTTGGTTGATCATATTCAGGGCCTACATTCGCAGTATTTGCTCCTTGTGAAACTTTAAATCCATATAAGATATTTCTGCCTAGAATGGCTTGAAAAATCCTTTTTCCGATCTACTTGACTGGACATACGTACCGGGAGATTGTTTTGTTGAGTTTATCGGCTTTTTCTCTTCTAAAGATTGGTTTAGCTTTTCTCATAATTTTTTCCAGTTATCCTTATGGTGATAATAAAAAAGAGTCGCAACCTCTTTTCCTTTACTAGACTGTAGAGGTGTTGGTTTATCCCTATTGAAATGGTACTTTATCCTACTGTGATGTATTTCCACTTTGTCGGAATTCTCATTCTACCCATAACCTTTGTCTATTGGCTCGTGTGAAGCTCTTTTTGAGGTTTTCGCAATCCTTTGTAATCCATTGAGATTCCTCTCATACTTGTTTCTCGTTGTTCTCATAAGAATGAACTTTTAATAATACTTAGAGTAAGGGACAAGGATAGAGGTTCAACCTCGCCTTCTAGTGCAAAAAATGTTAGCCAATTTTTTGAATAACACCCCCAAAATGAGTTCTGACTCTAGAACTTTAAATCTGTGGTGGGGAAGAGCTCGAGCTTGAGATCTGCTAATATTTCCGAGTTGTAGTCCTGAAATACTATCGTAGAATTTTGTATGTGAACTCTCTCCTATGAACAAAATCAAACGTGAATCGCATTTTTGATTTAATGGGAGCTCTCTCTATCTATAATATACTTCCCTAATATCTCCTTAAGGGATAAAAATAGCTTCTCCGGGTACTCGATGGCTACAAATCCAGGCCTTGGGAAATTATTCCATCTAAATTGATCTTCGAATGCTAGGTTTATATTAGCTTTCGTGGGATTCTTATGGAATTTGGGATATCATGAACATGTGACGACCTGAACTTTCCGGCCGGCCTAAACCGAACAAGAAGACGGATTGCTTTGAGAACACGACGCATCAGAACACATAACAAGAGAACATTTCGTTGTTATTACAACAATTTACATCAGAGTACAAGATATTAGAGTATAAATAAATAAAATACAATAGAAAAGTATCAGAGATTAATAAATTACAAAGCAGTGGAAATGTAATACATGAATATAATGTGCAGCGGAAAACATCAACTACCAAAGCTGAAAGAAATACACAGATACAAAGCATTCCAAAGTACATCTACAACTATATAAGTATTAAATAACGTTTATAGCGGTCTGTCAATCAATCGATTGACATCCAATCTAAACAATTGGGATTAGTGTAAATCAAATATTATCTTAATACCCGTGTGGGGTTTTCAACCAATAAATAATCAATTAATAAATTATTTATTAATTCCAATCGATATCACTTAAAATGGGTGAACATAAACAAGTTGGTTGACTTGTAAATGGATATTTAATCCAATTTCAACTAATATAAATAATTTAACATCGTTTTAATATGTTAATTATTTCAAAATCACATTCAATTTATAACACAAACAATCAACAATTCATCTATCGGGTTCTCAAATAACTGTGATGTGAGCTACCATATAATAATTTGTGATAATTAAATAGATAAAATCAACATAGACTATTAATATATATTCAGTTATAAAATAAAATAACTGTACAATTAGTTGAGTGAGAGAATTCTCACATTGACCGGTTTTGAAATCGTTATTAAAACAATTGTTTTAACAAAATTAAACTATGCGTTTAATTTTATCAAAATCTGCTGCCAGCTCCATACTTCTCCAAATTGGTTTCGTTGTGTAGATCTTGCCGTCACTGTTCCAATGGATCCAAGATCATCGAATTATGATGTCATATAAACATAATACGAAGGCTTAACCTTTTAATTACATTAATTAATTAAGATAATTAATATATCATTAACCTAAATTTATATCATCTTCCTCGTTTAAAACCTTCAGGAACATTCGAACCCATGCTTCCATCCCCATTCCACCTCATGCAGGCACATCAGAGGGGTCAGACCCCAATCAAACACCACATCGACGTCCGCCCCGCCGCGTACTCCCATCGCCAAGCGCCACTCAGAACTCGAGCCTCCCTAGAAGCCCCGATCTACGTGCGAACGAATTGGGTTTGATCCCAAAATTCGCTAAATATACTTCACAAAAAATGATCTCGGACGTTGAATGTGTAGATCTCACATAGATCTTTGATTTTCATGTTGGAAGTTTTGTGATTTAGGCCTTGAATTGCGAGATAAATGGAGGAGAAGAAGGCAAGATTCTGGCCATTAAACAAAGACCGGCGGCGGCTGCTTAAGTGATTAGGATTTAGGCTAATTATTTAAATAAATATATATATTATTTAATTCGTTTATTGCTTTCTTTATAATGTTTCATGCTCCAAACTCCAAATGAATCCCAACGCCTGTTGCCCCTAGCCAAATACACCTATTCCGGACACAACGAGATATGTCTCGGAAGCTGATTCGACTATCTCAGGTCATTTTTTATCAAAATTAATATAACATTAAACATTGAATTTGAACGTACGTTTTAATTTATCACGGCTACAAACGGACTCCAAAAATTACGAAATTTGAAATCTTGCTATATTCCAAAAATATGGGTCTAGTGGACCTGGTTTCGTCGAATTTGGAGACAGTTTGAAAATGGCCTTATTTCTAGCTTATTAAATTTAACAATTAAAAATGAACACGCTTCTAAATTTACCACGCTTACATACAAATTCCAATTGACTTGAAATTTTTAAACCTGACAATAATTTGACGCTCCGGATCCATCAAAATTAATTTCGTCGAAAATGAAGGCCATTTGCAAAATGGTCATTTTTAAGGGCTTAAATAATATTAAAATATTAATAAATTCCACAACGACTATTTGAATTTTTTTGGAAAATCCGACTGGTTTTTTAACGTGACCGCAAACACCTTTTATTATAACTCATAATAAAATACAGAAAAGTACAAGTGATTGTTAGTAGACAATCAGCTATTCGGTTTTTTAGTTGGACCGTCCACCACATATGAAATTTAAAGTGTTCCGTCCACTTTACCTAATCAGGCTTACAACTCTGGAGCTAGCTAATCTGCTAGACTACAAATAGAAAGATAAAACAGGATATGCGCTAACAGGGAGGTTAGCCCCCATTAGCATCACTTGTAGATACTTCTTGCATGGCTTCAGCAAAATGGGTAGCCAATTCTGAAACAATGAACGGAGAAAGCTCGGAATATAGATGTTGTATATCCCATGCTGAGTCATAAAGTAATTGCTTATTGCTTATTCCATCATCACCATCCTTTTCCAAAATAAGTATTTCACCATCCACTTGGTACATTAACTTACGTGCTTCACCTTCCTCATCTACAAAAATGTAATATTTTCCCTCGCTCGACTTGTATTTCATTTCTGTATTAGTGTGTTTCAGAACCCCTTCCGCCTTGCTCCACTCAAAATTCTAACTTTCGGTAGGTGCTTTGTTTTGTGATATTATCCACACTATCCACATTACTAGCAGGTGTGGAACCACAACGGGCTTGGTTTTGGGGACCCAAATCATAGGTGGGGCTCATGGTAGAGGAGTCTTCTCAGTTTGAATATTATCACTCGAGACAGTACATTTCTCCGAAATGTGACCAAATGATTTGCACAAGCTGATATCTCCGGTTTCCATTTGTAAGTCTACATCAACATAATAATAATGGTCTTCAATGCATACCTTCAATTTGCTTGAAAGAAGCTTGTCTAGAGTTATTTCAATCAACTCTCTCGCAATCAGTACAAGAATCCTTCTAGCTACCGTATTAGAGTCAAAACACTTGAGCTTGCAATGTGGCACGATAGCCAATTGAGCCCAATAAGTGGTTAAAGTGGAGATGGGACGTTGTTAAATTGGGCCCACACTGGGATAGAGAGAACTTGATCTCTCGCTCTATCCACGGATGCATTCCAAGGAGTGATTATAAACGGTATTCCTCCAATAATAGCTGGAGCTGCCTCCAAGACCCTAAGCTTTTCTTTTTTAGATGAGAACTTCAAATTAAACATACCATTGAACAGGATAATCCGAAGCTGTCCTCTAAGCCGCCAAGCTCCACGGCACGCAGCTTGCATATAAAAATTTGGGGGTTTAGAATCTAAGAAGAACCCAACAGCGTGATCTTTCCAAATGACTTTACTTCATTTAGTATTTCCTTAGGAGGAGCTTGTCCGAATTCTACATCAGGGATGGTGAAGTGTATAGGTTCGTATACACTAGTAATGTTAGGTAGGGTTTCAAAAAGGAGGTCCAGGGTGTCGAAAGAGGCTTGGCATTAGGTCGAACACCATGTGTGCTCTCTAGTAACTCACATTGACGAGGTTCAGGCACTGAAGAATTCACTCCAACGAAAGCAGGCTCAGAAGTGCATACAACACTTACATCAATGTTTAAATTTACCATATTCGCATTTTCCAACACAGAAACAACAACTTCGGCCTGTTCACCCAAAATCATTTGATAGAGAGATTTAACCTTGACTAGTCGGCAAATTAGTTGCAGCCGAGATCATTGATGATAATGTTGTAGTACTAATCACCATTGGAGGGCCCAATGAAAGTTGGGGAGCATTTGGGATTTGGCGTAACAGGGATTCCATCGCTTTGACAGGTGCTAGCTTAATCAGAGGAATGGAAAGAGTAGATCTTGACGAGTCAGAATCAGAGGATTCCAGATCTACTTAATTCTCAGAGGTGGAAATTTGTTTGTATTGACGCCCAAATCTAGTGCCGATTTTGGAGAATGAGGACCTAGATAATCTTGGCTTCTGCTTCTTGCTCTTTACCATCGACGGGTAGAGATGGGTGGAGGAGAAAAGCGGGGAGGAGAAGAATGGGTTAGACGGAATGGAAGAGAAGTCGATCCAGATTTATCGCCATTTTTATTCTTAATGATTAACCTAACCTGTATGACTGTTTGAAATTTTAATCTGGACATAACTTATAGTTTATAATATGAAATCTCAAATTTTCACATTCATTAGAAAGATATAGTTAATTAGATCCTAAAGTTTCTTGTTTTATCAAATTCTGACTTATATGGAATTCTTTACATTTAATTGAAATTCAAAACTAAAATTTCAAACTACCGCGATGTTACGCGTTCGATTTATAATTATATTATAAATTTTACGTTCAAACTCGTTTTAATAATTCTAAGTCGTTTATTCTCAAAATAAATCATTTAAAATATTTAAATCCATTAAATCAATTCAAAATAAATATTAAATTGGTTACAAAATTCAGGGTTGTTACAGTCTCACCTACTTAAAAACTTTTCGTCCTAAAAAAGGAAGGTAGAACCGAAGATCGTTTACTTAATCAACTCAACCTTCGCTTGACTCAAGTTTTTCAACTTTTCAGTTTCTAAGAACTTTCCAATTTCTCGAAATTTGGCTAATGCCTTAAATTTTCAAAAAAATTCGCCATTACCTTTTTTGTACGGGTTGATCGGTAAAACTACAACTTGCCTTTATAGGCTCTCATATGTCAAAAGAAAATCAAAAAGCCAGTCGGATCACAAAATCATCAAACCCAATTAATACAATAAATACGTGCCTTTTGTCGGGAATACAATTATTCCTCCTCTTAGCTTCTACGCAATAACATGTTCAACATATACATGTCCATTTCGAACTAATTTTTAATTCAGTTCAATATTAGATTTGATTTGGCTTAATTTACCTTTCATTCTCTTATTGGTTGTTATTATTCCAATCATTTATTAGTTAAATTAATTAGCACACATCACAACCAGCAATCAATTAATTGATTAGCTTTTCAAATATATAACTTTTATATACTTAAAATCATATATTCAATGCCAAATCACAAACAATAAATTCTAACTAATTTTTGGTTCTCACACCAGTCAATTGAAAATATATAGATATCCCACTTTCGAAACTCGAAAATAAACACTGATGATGCGATTGTTATCAACAGAATCATCCCCAGATGACTAGAGTGTAATTCTATATCTACCTAGTATATTTGAGACTTCGAATGCACGTGGATCAGACGTCTTATACTCGATAGTCCAAAATCAATAATCAATAAAATATTCAAATCCTCATAATAAGATACAATTTTCAAAACTAAATTTCGTTTTTTTAATCAATAACACTCTTCCAACTCATTCTAGGGCATTACTAACACTATCTCTAACGAGCCAATTTTATAGCATGTTACTAATCCTATCTCTGATGAATTCTTTCGTTTGGTTCTAATGTGTCTTGTTCTCGAGCTTTGTAAATTAAAGCTCTGATACCAACTCCGACGACCAGAACTTCCCGGCTGGCCTAAACCAAACAAGAAGACGGATTGCTTTGAGAACACAACGCATCAAAACACAGAACAAGAGAACATTTCATTGTTATTACAATAATTTACATCAGAGTACAAATAAATAAAATGCAACAGAAAAATATCAGAGATTAATAAATTACAAAGAAGCGGAAATATAAAACAAGAATATAATGTGCAGCGGAAACATCAACTACCACAGCTGAAAGAAATACACTGATGCAAAGCATTCCATAGTGCATCTACAACTTTATAAGCATTAAATAATTAAATAACGCTTACGACGGTCAGTCAGTCAATCAATTAACATCCAATCTAAACACTTGGGATTAGTGTAAATCAAATATTGTCCCAATACTTGTGTGGGGTTTTCAGCCAATAAATAAATAATTAATAAATTATTTATTAATTCCAATTGATATCACTTAAAATGGGTGAACATAAACAAGTCGGTTGACTTGTAAATGGATATTTAATCCAATTTCAACTAATAGAAATAATTTATTATCGTTTTTATATGTAAATTATTTCAAAATCACATTCAATTTATAACACAAATAGTCAACAACTCATCTATCGGGTTTTCAAACAACTATGATGTGAGCTACCATATACCGTATAATAATTGTGATAATTAAACAGATAAAATCAGCATAGACAATCAATATATATTTAGTTATAAAATAACTGTATAATTAGTTAAGTGAGAGAGTTCTCACATTGACCGGTTTCGAAATCATTATTAAAATGATTGTTTTAACAAAATTAAACTGTGCATTTAATTTTATCAAAATCTGCAGCTAGCTCCATACTTCTTCAAATTGGTTTCGTTGTGTAGATCTTGTCGTCCCTGTTTCAGCGGACCCAAGATCGTCGAATTCTGATGTCATATGAACAAAATACGAGGGTTCACCCTTTTAATTACATTAATTAATTAATTAAGATAATTAATATATCATTAACCTAATTTTAAATCATCTTCCTCGTTTTAAACCTTCAGGAACATTCGAACCCATGCTGCCATCGCCATTCCACCTCGCGCACGCACATAAGAGGGGCTGGACCCCAATCAAACACCACGTCGACGTCCGCCTCACCGTGTGCTTCTATCGCCAAACGCCACTCAGAACTCAAGCCTCCCTAGATGCCCCCGATCTGCATGCGAACGAATTGGGTTGAGCCCAAAATTCGCGAAATATACTTCACGAAAAACGATCTCAGCCGTTGAATGTGTAGATCTCACATAGATCTTTGATTTTCATGTTGGAAGTTTTGTGAATTAGGCCTTGGATTGCGAGATAAATGGTGGAGAAGAGGGCGAGATTCTGGCCATTAAACAAAGACCAGCGACGGCTGCGTAAGTAATTAGGGTTTAGGCGAATTGTTTATATACATATATATATATATATATATATTATTTAATTCGTTTATCGTTTCTTTATAATGTTTCACGCTCTGAACTCCAAATGAATCCCAACGACTGTCGCCCCTAGCCAAAAACCCCTATTTCGAACATAATGAGATATGTTTTGTAAGCTGATTCGACTGTTTCAGTCATTTTTTATCAAAATTAAAATATAAATCAATATAATGTTAAACATTGAATTTGAACATACGTTTTAACTTACCATGGCTACATGCTGATTCCAAAAATTACGAAATTTGGAATCTTGCTATGTTTTACAAATATGATTCTAATGGACCTAGTTTCATCGAATTTAGAGATTGAAAAATGGCCTTATTTCTAGCTTATTAAATTTACAGTTAAAATTGAACACGTGTTCAAATTTTGTCACGCTTACATACAAATTCCAATTGACTTGAAATTTTAAACCTGACAATAATTTGACGTTCTGGATTCAACAAAATTAATTTCGTCAAAAACGGAGGTCATTTGCAAAATGACCATTTTTAAGGGCTTAAATAATATTATAATATTAATAAATTCCATAGCGACTATTTGAAATTTTAATTTGTACATAACTTACAATTTATAATATGAAATCACAATATTTTCACATCCGTTAGAAAGATATAATTAATTAGATCCTAACGTTTCTTGTCTTATCAAATTCTGACTTATATCAAATTCTTTACATTCAATTGAAATTCAAAACTAAAATTTCAAACTATCGCGACATTACACGTTCGATTTATAATTATATTATAAATTTTACGTTCAAACTCGTTTTAAATAAATTCTAAGTAGTTTATTCTCAAAATAAATCATTTAAAATATTTATAATCCATTAAAAATAAATTTTAAATTGGTTCAAAAATTCAAGGTTGTTACATAACATTACCCTAACTTCAATCGTTTAGGACCAGTAAGTCATTGAATTGGGAGATCTTAACTCAATTCTAGGTCTGGTCTTAACACAATCGTAAGTCGTTGCAATGATCATTAAGCTAATGTAGGTTTTTATCCGATAATCAAGGGATCCTAGGGTCAGTCGTCAGTCGAGGTTCGAGATAGATCTTGATTATGTATATGATCCGCATATTGCTCCTGTGATGTTAGCAAATAATAATACTAATAACAAATATTGTTGAATAGAATAACATGGAGTTACCTTAATTGCCGTATTTCTCCATGTTATTGAGTATAATCAATATTACAATCCTTTTTCCTTGATTGATCTAGAAACTGGTTTTTTTTCTATTAGCATATTACAAATGTAGAAAAATGAATTCGTAAAAAAGAAGTCCCGCGCTCTGAGTCGATGGGTTTCAGTTATAGGTATCAATTAACCCTTCCTTCGGTTTAAGTGCTTCGTGTCGGTCAGCCTAAAGAATTTGATCACGAAGGCTTTACAAGCGCTTCAGTTGCTTTTTTTCAAGGTAAAGTACCAGTAGTTGCTTTCGCAAGATTTGACGAATAATGCTTTTAATTGACCACGACATGTTTGGTTATATAGGAGCTCTCGGCTCTTTTTATGCTCTAGTCCCGTGCTTCATCCTTATTGCTTTAAGGTTCCAAATCGGGATTTCTTATCCATTGTGTGTTGCTGAGCATGACTTATCTTTCCTGAATTTCGGACGCGTGTATTAGAAGCCTCGCTCTATTACATTCGAAGGACCCTTCCGGCAACTGTATCGGGTTATCCTTCGAAAAGCAGGTTTAGGGATACATGCACGCTTTATGATGTTATCAGCAGGTTCTAGGGCAATTTTCCTTCTCATTCACTCCTTTAACTGCTTTGGAGATCTTCTCCCTCTTTTATGTCATTGTCTTCCTTCATTTGGACAACCTTCAGGCTTTGTTTGACTACTGTTTTAGGAATCCTTTTGTAGGTTACACGAGATTCCTTCTGATGTCGCCTACACTCTTTCGTTGGTACCTTCAGGGTAGTCCCCTTTCGGCTTTGGCTCGAATAGTTGCAAGAAGCATAGGCATATGCGTACTCTCGGCTTATGGCAGTGGTTATCTTCTCCGACAAGGCTGGGCATGTGTACCTTTTTCCTGGTATTCGCTTCCTTTGATGAGTTTATTCCCGGCTCTTCCGTTTTTCTTTTCTGGTTCTGCTTCAAGATGTGTTCTCTTCTCTCATTCTTGAGAGATTAGTTTGTTTCACCAGTGTCTTCTGTTCACGGGGGTTGAGCCTCCTGAAATTTGGTTGAATGCTTTCGTCTTCTGCTTATGGCTCTTAGCTCCCTTCTCAGTTCCTTCTGACGCTTCGCCCTTGGCTTTTTTCCTTTCATCTTTCTTGTAAGATCAACTAGTCCAGAACTAGTGCCCACTTGATTAAGATCGAAAGGGATTTCCTTTTCCGATGCAAGAACCAATGCCCTCTCGATTAAGACCGAAAGGGGTTTTCTTGTCTAATGCGAGTGTCCTTTCGTTTAAGGTCAAAAGAGGCTTTTCAGTTGAAGGAGATTCCTTTTTCCTTTCGAACACCTATAACCGCTTCTTTCGTGATGTCACCCTCTTTTACACTCCTTCGCCTTGACTTCAATTCTTAATTATTTTTGTGTTAACGGAAAACTTATCAAAAATTAAAAGACAATAATGTAATTTTCATTCTCTCTCTCATGTCTATAAATAAAGCTCACCTCTATTGCTTTTTTTTTTCAATTTTTTTTTTTGACAATTAATAAAACGTATTTTTTAGCTTTAATTTTTGTTCATTTCTTAAGAGCAATGCTTCTTTTTCCATTGGATTTAATTTCAATTTTAAACCTGCATTATATAATTTTTTATAATATACGTACACAAACATACACGGACATCTTCAATTCAACATAGCTCATGTTTAAATCCTTACTTTGTTCATCAAGTTTGCGGTATTAATAGGATTATCTGTTGATAAAAAAAAATGATTGCTGCACCCGTGAAATAGGGATACCGATGGATTGATGGACCCATATGATAGATGGGGATCAACCGCTGGCTTGTCTCATGTGTACCCTATTTACCCAGAACAGTATAAATAATCGAACTTTCAGCTGCAATCTTTTAAAAATGTTGTTGCACCCAATTCAGCTCAATTTTTCATATTCAGATTGAGCACCAAAACAAGTACCATAATCAAAAATCAAAACATAAATATTACATTGAAAATAAGACTAAAGTCCAAGGCTTTATTGCCTGGTCTCCACTACTCCAAATAAGACCACGGTTATTATTTCTATACATACAAATTTGTGTGGGAGAACCAAAATATCGAAGCAAAAGAAAAAGAAAAAGAAAAAAAACAAATGCATCCACAATAGCAATTCTTCCTTAAAAAAGCAATTATTTAGTCTAAGCATAAGAAAAAGGCGATATTTACTGCCATCTCACCAACCGATGCTGCATGCAAAATCATTCTTGGCGACTTTGTATCTTCTTATAGTGGAAATCATATATATTTTGATATTCTTCACTTAATAGCTTCTCCAAAATAGGATGCACCTTTATAGCTCTGTCCATGATCCGGCTATGATGGAATTCCCTACAAATATTTCAATACCAGAATTAGAGTCTACTGATTATTCAGGTCCATCTAAAATTGCTTTCATCATAGACAAGGTTAGATAAAAACCTTGAAATCGTTCAACTTCACACATTTCCCAGAAATAAATGCAAATATATGGACTGGGTAAACTAGTAAAGGCAAAATAACATACTAGTACGCAATAACGCACTGGGTCAGTTTTGGCCAGGACCGGATCCAACTAAACAGATGCTTGTTCATGCACACTAAAACGAAGGTATTACCTGATTGATTCTTTTTTGATTTATCATGCTCAAATATCGAGCATGCTACTGCTTGCAATTTCGAAAACGTGTTTTTTTATATGTGTGCTGTGGCATGATTATATTTGTAAATCAGATCAAAGGAATTGAATCACATAGCATGTAACACCCCACCTCCGCCAGGGTCACTCGCAAAGGAATGCACTAGCTTTGGAGGGGTATTATTGGTAAACATGCATAATGATATAGCAAGGCAGGACATGACATATATATATATATATATATATGTAAATAAACAGAGTAAGTAAATAAAACAGCGGAAGATTTTAAACCATTTCAAAAACAAGTCTGATACATCAAAATGTCAATTTCCCAAATAAACAAGTCTAGTACATGAAATAACATCATCTGAAACTGAAAAAGAAAACATAATAGTAGCTATCCCCAAAGTGGAAGAAACCATAGCGAGCGCAAGTCCAAAGCATACATGAGCTATCCAAGAAAGCAGCTAAGATCCAAGCTAGGCTCCTGTATTCCCTCCCTGAGAACCTCGGGGGAGGGGGGGGGAACGGAAGAAAAGAGGCGAAACAAAACAGGTCAGTCAAAAAGACTGAGTAAGCCCTGCTACGATCAGTCTATAAACTAATAAAGTTAACATCATGATGGGAACTGAGATGATCATAGATAACAACATACTGGCATGGTAAATTAACTACAAGATAGATAGAGGTGTCATCGCATAAAACATGGCTAAGTTTTTGCACCACGGTGTACTAGCAACCCAACATAACAGATATTGATCCCTTGGCCCAAGCTTTGGTCCAATAACATGAGGTGACCTTAATACAAGGTCCAGCCCAACGGTCTAGTCGATCAGCTCCCTATAAACCTAACACGTCAAGTGTTGCTGTCCATATGGCCCACGTATAGTTGTAGTTAGACTGTGCTGGGTCCCCCTCTTTGGGTGTATCAAGCCCTCGGATGTCAACCCCAGACACTTAAGCAATAATGCACAGCCCTAACCTACTGGTACCCGTGCCTCGAGTTTGTCCAACATCGGACTACGTGCACGTCCGTAGCCCGCCGGACCCGCAACGTTGTACCACTCGGCCATCGCCCTTTGGTCGCTTACATCCTCCAGTAATCGTGCCCCGCCCTAGCCTAGCCTCTAGGGTTGTGAATGATACCAAACTGGGATTACTGTTAGAACAGACCACGTTGCTAGGGTTTTCTAAGAAGGTTAAGTGTGATTTAACCTTTCACTAACCATGGATTAAATTAGTTAAGTGTAATCAATGGTTCACCACTTAACCCCATCCAATCCCTTGTATTCCCAAATTGATTAAATTGGTTAAGTGTAACTTAACCCCATTTTCATCCCTTGAATCCCCAAATTGATTAAGTATTAGTGGACCCTGACTTAACCCTAATCATGAGGCATTAATTAACTTAATGCACCTTAACCTCTCACATTAGACCTTGTTGTGGTTACTAGTTAGGCCGGGCGGGTCCGGGTAGCTTTACACCACAACTTGGTCTAACCTCGGGTCTTGGCACCCCATGACCAACTTCTCACATTGGGTCCTATTGTTTGTAGCCACTAGTTAAGCCGGTCGGTTCCGGGTAGAATTACGCTACAAACTCAACCCAACCTCGAGTTGGCCACACTTATGTTTTCTAAGTGTCATGTCCACTTCATTTCAGAGCATAATTACAAGCCAATAGTTACTTGGGTAGACCTAACTTAATAGGTAAATTCCCAAGGGGTAGACCTAACTTAATAGGTAAATTCCCAATCTTATATTTTCATGTATTTTAAGTTTACCCAAAACCCCCAACGTCATTCTATCGCTTACATATTCGTAGTAACGCATAAAGGATAGGAAGAGGGAACTTGGCACAACGTACATGATAAACTCGCACAACAATCATGCATAACATGTTAGACTTGCACAACTTAGCATAGTGAACTTGCATATTACCATAAACATGCATAACATGTTAAACTTGCATAACTTAGCATAGTGAACTTGCATATTACCTTAATCATGCATAACTTGTCAAACATGCACAACTTGTCATTTTAAACTTGCATAAACATGCACAACTTGTCAAGACATGCACAACTTGTCAAAACATGCACAACTTGTCAAAACATGCACAACTTGTCATTTTAAACTTGCATAAACATGCACAACTTGTCAAAACATGCACAACTTGTCAAAACATGCACAACTTGTCATTTTAAACTTGCATAAACATGCATAACTCAATAAACATACAAATCATGGCTTAGCAAACTTGCATAAACATGCATAATCCATTAAACATGTAGAACATGGCATAGTAAGCTCGCATATGCATGCATAACTTATGAAACATGTAAAACATGGTATAGTGAGTTCGCATAAGCATGCATAATCAACTAAACTCACATAAATCTCAACTTTCACCACATATTAACATTAGAGTTTGTAAAGTGAAGGTAAGAGGGCTTACAATGCTTATGCGGACTCAAATGAGTATAACAAATGCAAGGAACCCCTTATGCAACTAATTAAAACCCCCAAATGCAAGCAAACTTGATCAAGACTCCTCCTTTATGATGCCAATTGAAAAACAAGCCTTTAATGCAAGCTAAGGAGGATCATACAAGCCTAAATATACTTGTATACATGGAAAATTACTTGGAAATCAATTTAGGAATTGTATGAAGAGGTTGAAGGCCATGAGAGTTTTGATTTTGGCATAGTTTAGTTACTAGGATGATTAATGAGGCTTTAGGGTAGGATTAGGGGTATATTTATAGAAGATTAGAGTGTTTTTAGCCCTAGGATTAACCCTAGGATAGTTTTGGCCCGTCAGATCTCGGAATTCTCTAGAACCAGACCACACAACCAAGCCCAAACCAAAGTGATGCGCCAGGCTAATCTGCCTGGCTACCCCCTGTCGACAGGGCTGTCGACAGGGCAGTCGACATGCCTAGACCCCTGTCGACAGGCCTGTCGACATGGGGTCCTGGGCGGGAATTTTTCCCGCCTGCCCAGTTTGCCCTAGCCCATGTTTTTAATTTCAAATTTAAATCTGTTTTTACTTAGAAATTTTCTGCAAACTTCAATGGGCCTTAACTGGGTCATACGGACTCCGATTTTCGAAAACTCGGACTCTATTTCGCGTATTTTTCCGAGACGAACGCAATGGCATAGCCCGTTTCCCTTGATTCAGATTTTATAATTTAATTCTGCCTCAATTTATGTTATAACAGATTATTGAAAATACGGGTTGTTACATTCTCCCCTCCTTAAAGGATTTCGTCCCCGAAATCTTCAAGTTAGGAAGAACGTATCCTACCATCCAATCATCCATCTACTCAAAGCATCATCCACGAGCAATCATTGTCCTTAAAAGATTCTAAATGTGGTATGAACATATGCAAAAGTGTGTGTATATGTACTTATCTAATGCAAAGATCAGGCGGTTACTGATACAGTAAACCTCCTTAATGCATACGTATGTCTTATCTAATGCAAAGATCAGGTGGTTACTGATACAGTAAACCTCCTTAATGCATATGTATGTCAGTGAAATGAATCCATATGTATGCAAACTCCTAAATTCATAGTATCTATATGAGTGCACATAACATTCACCCATATGCAACATCCATGTGATAACACACAATTTCCATCCATGAATAAGCATAAACACTCATGCATATGCAATATGAGGAGTGTGCGAGCCGATCTAGTGCCTAATCGTGTATAATGCATCCACGAGCAACCACTTGCAAACACTTGCAACCACTTGCAACCATCAAGCATAACATGCTTCAAATACATGTTTCATCCAAAGGGTTTCTACCTAAGGTTCTCATGACAAGATAGACACGATGAACTAGATAAGCTAGATAAACTAGATAAACTCCTTTTTGGATTACAAGAAATCCATTCAAACTTTGACATATAGTACTAACCGATGAGTCTTAACCCCCTTATGGAGTTTACAACAGAAATAAGGTCGAGAATGGGACCGAGAGGATATATACAAAAGATAACTTGCAAGCAAGCTCCACAGGAAAACAAGGATCAAGGATGCACCCTTACAAAGAGATATGATGCGTGTATCTAGTCTTCACTCTTCTTAGTCACGTTTCCTTGGGCTTAACTCCACTGTGCTTTGACTATCTTTTACTTCATGATTTCTTGGCTTCCTAACTCCTATTTCCTAAATTCGAGTTGGGACTCATTTCATTATCGCCTCTCGTCTTTCTTTTCCACTTATTCTTCTTTCTGTATACTTGGCTTAACCATACTATAACCTTATGATTTTATGCAAGCTCTCCAAAATTCACTAGTGAATCCTGGATCTCGTCCACTTACTATAAAGTATTCCATGCAGCAGAATTTTTCTTGAAAATACCAATCCACGTTGCCAATTGCCTTTATAAACGTGATTTTTCTATAACTCATGCTTAAATCGAAATGAACCATCCGCCTATGAGTGATAGGCCATACCTAGATTCAGTTGCCTACCCATGGATTCTTGTAGGCTATTTCAAAACTGGCCAACTTCTTGAGGGTAAACCGCTGTTAACCATGATGCAGTTCTCTCGCTCTGAAATGGGCACTCTTCGTGAGTCTACCTATTATGATCCACCTACCCGTATTCCTTTTTTTTTTTGATCTAGGTAGTCTATCCACATAATCTATCGAGATGTTTTCACACTTCCCTTGCGAAACTTCCAATGGAGGTAATGGCCCACTGGGCTTCTATGACTTGGCCTTGACCTGGTGGCTCAACATGTATCCTGAAACCAACTCGGCCACCTCCTCGAGTGATGCGCATCTTCAAGAACCTTCTTTACCAAGTCTTCCACTCGAGGAACACCTAATCTCTCATCGCGCCTTAGTCATCCCTTGTCATCTATAATATATCTAACGAGGTGACTTAACATCTCGCCTCGAATCAACTGGTCCATGTTCTTGACTAACTGCGGGTCTTCTCCCTGTGGAACCCCCTTCTTGATCCAGAAGAGTAAGTCTAAGCTCAGGGAATGCTAATTTACTAGCCAAACGGAAAAAGCTTCTTACTTCAATTGCTCTCCTCAGAGTTTTCCGGTCTTAACCCGCAACCACTTTAGCGGAATCCACCGCTAAGCCTTACTTAGGAACTATGTGCCCAAGAAATCCAACTTCTTTCCTCCAAAGCGATATTTGGAGAACTTGACCTTCAACTGGTGGCTCTAAGCGTATCCATCTCCTCCTTGAGATGTATAGCATGTTCTTCCTCGTTCTTTTGAGGAGATCAAAATATCGTCTATGACGACCATGACAAACTTGTTCAAGGACTCCCTAAACACCCTACCCATCAAGTTCACGTAATATGCGGGTGCCTTAGTCAAACCAAATAGCATGACTAGCCATTCTAAAAAAAATCCATCTAGAGTCCTAAACGCAGTCTTGTCAATTCCATCCTCAGCTATCCTAAGCTGATGGAATCTGGTAGCTAGATCAAAAGAAAACAGATGCTCCCACAAGCTGATCGAACAAATCATCGATCCTTGGTAATGGTTATCTATTCCTCTCATGATAATCAACACATAAGCGAAGCAAACTGTCCTCATCAGTAACGAATACTACTGGAGCACCCTACTCGAAAATGCCTCGTCTCAGGAAGTTCTTCTCAAGCAACTCCTTGACTTGCTTTCTTAACTCTCACCTCGTGAGGTCATGTGCCTAACCGGCCACGAAACGGGCTTGGTATTACCAACCAGATAATGCGGAAATCTATCCCACGTCTAAGGGTAACCCCTTCACTTTCCCCAAGATATCAGAATGTTCTCGGACCACCCTCACAGATTGCAAACTAACGATAGACGAATTGAGGGACTCAAGATAACAATCATGACGGGACCCATAGGGTTGCTAGAAATTCCTAGGGTATTACCGAGGCGAGTCATGAGCCTCACACCCCTATATACAAAAACCAAGAATGGCCCCAAAACCGGACAACCATTCCATGCCCAAAACCAACCCATATCCCCTGAAACCGAGAATATATATACTTCCCACGAGAATTCTATACTCAAGATAGAAATTTTCAAATCCACTCAGACCACAGACAAACGGGCAGAACCCCCAATTGGATTTGAAACACATACGGGATCATCAACTACACTAGTACTTAGGTGCAAAACTTTCAATTGGATTAGATGAAATAAAACTATGCGATGTGCCAGAACCAAACAAAGTTCGAATCAGGAAAAGTCAGAAAATGTAAACAAGATTTCCACAGAAACACTACCTCTATCATAAGCTGGTGCTGAGGGGATGAACTCGCCCTCCAGATAGTCCGACACACTGAGTCTGGCCTCGCCCTTGTTTCCTCGGGCAATCCTTGCTGAAATGTCCAAACTCACCACAAATGAAGCATTCGCCCCGCTTTCTCTTTTCCTTCTTCCTACATTCCTTGGCTATATGTCCAACTTTACCACAGAAGTTGCACTTCCTATTCCCTCATGGCTTGTTCTTGCGGTTGTGGTTATTCTTGCCCCGTTTCCCGGAATTTACTCTCTTGCCTTGAGACTCATTTGTCTTGACCTCTTTCTTGTCATTGCTACCTTCTTCTTGAAGTAGGGCCAAATTCACTAAACTCTCGAAAGTCGCCCCCAAGGGTATATGAGACAGGGCCAAATCACGTAATGGCTCGTTTAATCCTAGAGCAAAGTGTAGGGCCTTCTTCTGAGCTGTATTAACCAAGTCTAAATCGTCCTGAGCCAGTCGATTAAACTTATCTATGTATTCCCTAATCGTCATGTCCCCTTGCTTCAGTGATAAGAATCTCAGTCCAAACCTTCCTCTAAAGTCATCCCAAGTCTCAATTGGCCTGGTCGCGGTGGTGACTACCCACCAACGTGCAGCTTCTTCCTTTAGCAACCATACTGCTAATAAAACTTTCCTGCGGTAACCTATATCAAGGGAGGCTAAAAGATCTTCGGTCTCTTTCAACCAATTCCCTGCTTCTACAAAAGTCTCTGTTCCATTAAAATTCTTGCCACCCATCCTCTTAAAGTTCTTGCAAGTTTCCGCAAAATCCTCCTGTAGAGGCTGAGGGGGAAGAGGAACATCAGCTACGGGAGGAGGAGGAGGAGGAACAGCGGCCTCGACTGGGGAGACAACATTAGGGACACCCGGGACCGGTGCCGTGACTTCCAAGTACCGACGAAACCAATCGGGTATCGTTACTCCTTCGGGCAAGATGAGATTATCAGACATGCTGGAAACGAAAAGAAAAGAGTTCAAGCGAGGAGTCAAAGGATAGTGCTAATGGCTTTTGGGGAATAGCCTTTTAAAAACAACTAGACTTTTCTTTGGAAAATACTTTATACTTGGTTTTGAAAATAGTTTTTCAAAAGTTTTTAAAACCTTTTTATCCCTTCTCGTAAACCAT
>JASFAX010007520.1:0-23638 GCA_030737875.1 Allium sativum | reverse complement strand
CATTGTTTTTTTTTTTTTTTCATTTCAATTGAACGTTTTTTCTGAGTTTATTTTGTTTGAAGAATTTGAAATCAAACAATTTGGAGAAAGGAGCGCGCATTGTTGACGATTCAGATGAAGATGAGCTCCCTATTAAACATTTGAAGGGAAACACAAAGCAGACCGCCATTCTGAAATGACTGAAAACCCAACACAGGGCATTTTGGTACACTCAGCTCTTTGATTGTAGGATTTTTTTATGTAGGAATTGTTAAATTGTTATAATGAATCAGTGGTTACACATTCACTTGTCATACTATCATTCTCCTTGTGGGGGGTCTGTATTTCCACATTATCCAACATTATAAGTTCTTGTAGTCTTAGTTGTTCAATTATTTAGCTAAGTGAATTTGATTAATCTGTATACAAATTCTTTACCTGAGAAGCCACAGCCTACTGGGAGGTTGAAGTATATCCGGTAGAGATTAGAGTTTGTGATTTGATTACACATCCACATATCATACTATCATTCTCCTTGTGTGTCTGTATTTCCATATCTTCCCACTTTTTATAAGTTCTTGTAGTCTTAGATATTCAATCATCTGGCTTGGTGAATTTGATTAATTTGTTTACAAAATTCTTCACTTGAGAAGCCGAAGCCTACTAGGAGGTGAATAATATCAGGTAGAGATTAGAATTTGTGATTTGGTGGTTCTTATGTAGAGTACTAAGTACATGTTTACAGGTAGATTAGAATCTGTTTCCTGATGTACAGGAACATCTTATTGGTTGATCATCTTATATTTGAAATTGTGCTAGAATGAAAAATCTTTTTGGCTTTCTTATGCTTGAATTTGCCTTTCAATTGAGAATGTAATTCAGTTAGGCTATTTGAATACAAAAGTCACTATAAGTCTAAATTCATAAGTATAAAGATTTTGTTTGTGCATGTTTTCATCCTAACCAGTCATGCTTCCTCCTTTTTTCCACACCCTATTATACTTGGCTCCTATGGTACTTAGTTGGCTAAATCAAGTAAAAACTTCAATATATATGGTACCAAGGTGGAATTTGATGCTTTTTACGAAGTTTCCAAGGCTGAATTCCGTGTTTTATAATATTTAGATGGAACCTGGGTTTATATTGTGGATTTAAAAGGATTCGTATTATTGTGTGTGCATAATTAGTACACTGTTTTTTTTGGCTATGTAGGTTATCAAATGACATTATGTGTGAGGATATTTTCTTCATTCTATACAAATAATTTATATTTTTGAAATTGATTTTGGCGTGTGACTTTTAATTCTCTACTAAAGCTTAATTTTGTCCCATTCCATTTTTTTCATTGGTGAAAGAAAGGAACTGTGGATTGAATCTTAATATTTTTCTTTCAACAAGGCTTAAATGATTTTTCTCAAGTGCAGTATGAATTGGTATTTTTATTGAAATTGAAAAGCGGTCAAGTCACAATATTTTAAGATTTTTGTAATTTTTTTTTTTTTTTTTACTGGTATGCTTGCATTAATTGCTTTCTCACTGACCCCTTTTGATTGTAATGGTAGGTTTGAATTTTATATACACTAATTCTATAATTTGATTATGACAACATGAAATAAAAACCTCAAGTTTGAACTGCAACTATTTTAGACTTAAATTAGAAGATCATGTTTGTTGTTTCTACTTCATCTCTGCGTATTGTCATATATTCCTTCACAACTTTTGGAACGAAAATTTCCCTTCATGCATTTTAGGCTGATCAGTTTTTTTTTTTTTTTTTTTTAAAGAGTTCAGCGTCATGCTATTCTGGGAGGCATGGTGCTAGATCAAGCAAAAGGCCTTCATACAACGATGATGATGATGAATTAGATGATGAAGATGCTCATACTGAACCAAGTAGTAGACACAAGTCCAAGGATATAACCGAAAAAATCATACGGGATGAAACGGTTTGTTTTCCTGATTCTTTTGCTTTGTTACATTGTTTGTCATTTTCTGGAGTACATAGAGAAGACCAAACATGTTTTTATGTTACTAACGTCAAAATTTGACCTCATCTCTTACAAGAGACAGGTTACCAAGCAAGATGAGGATATTAAGTAAATCATACCAATTAGTTCTCATAGTTTCTTTAATTATCTTTTATCTTCTGTTGGATCTATTAAAATTCAGTTATGTTCTTCGTCGATAACATATATGAGTCTAGAAAAATATATTATAAATCGACTTTTCCCTAGACCAGCTTTCTTTGATAGAAGGAATTTATATTGAAGTTTATATGGTTCTGACTGATAACTGTGCATGCACTCTTCATAATCTAGGATTGTTAGGACATGTCTCTGCTATTCTTTATGCTCCAGCAAACCACTGCATGTTCCTATTCTACATTGAATTATAGACATCAAGCTTATGTAGTTATATAATATTACAAATTTAGATCATTCTCTCACTTTCATGTTTCATCAAAGAACAAAGAAGTTAAATATCAAATAACTTGTAATCCAACTTCCATGCAAAGTATATTAATTTCAGTTAACCAAGAAACATCAGGAATATAGTAACCAGTATCATTGGTTTGGTGTATTTACCACTATAATGTACAGCATAAGCTTGCGTGTCAACATTGTACTGTTTATGACTACTTTCCCCCCAACCTATAGAAAAAAGATGCATGTCAAGTATGTGGAGAGAGCGATGATCTTATTGGATGTGGCACTTGCACTAATGCTTTTCATAAGGCTTGCTTATTGCCTCCTCTAAAAGCTAATCTCGGTAATAGCTGGAGCTGCTCCGAATGTGTAAGCTGATCAGAAATATTAATACTGACTACTTCAGCAACTTATTTAGCCTAGACTGTTGTAACTGCCATTTTTATCCTACAGAGCAACCCATTGCTTGAAATCGAGAAGATATTAGACTCTGAAATGCGTCCTGTTCCATTCAAGATCGAGGCGCACAAAGAAGGCGAAGATCAAAATTCTATCAAGCATTATCTTGTGAAATGGAAGGGGTTGTCATATCTCCACTGTTCTTGGTATGATTCTGTACTCCTAAATAGTAGAAGAAATCGACTTTTTTGTTATATACAAATCTAGTAAGAAGTATCTTAATCTGTGATTTGTTTCTAGGTTTTTAAAGTCATGTCCTGAACCATTACCTTTTTTTTTTTTTTTTGGGTAATCAGGATTGCAGAAGATGATATTTTGAAGGCTTGTATTACACATTATCAGTTAAAGATTAAATTAAACAAATTTAAAGCAAAAATGGAATCAATTGGCACTTTTGATGATGAGTTTATTGCAATCCGACCTGAGTGGACCACTGTCGACAGAATTATAGCCCAAAGGTTTGTTGATTACTAGTTTCGTTACATATTTATGTTTCTATTGCCATAACCTTTTAAACTCTGTTGCTTGCATTTCTACCTATTGTAAGTTTAATTTACGCACATCCCTTTATAAAGGAACATAATGACATTTACATTCGTTTTAAAATTTCAAAGCATAACTCTAAAGACCTTTCGGCCGAAATGTCAATAATTGTATTTCCTGGTGTTATAGCCTAGTTATTTTCATTAAACTCATGGTCATCAAGGTTGTCAAAATGAGATTCAAATTGCAAATCGTAAAGTTTAATTTCAAATCGAAGCGGGATTCAAATCGAAAATATTGGATTTAAAAAATCCGTATTTTGAGGTTCATATACATTTGAAATTGACATTTATGTTTGAGCTTCTACATTTAAAACTTAAATTCAATCTTTTATTTTGTTCCTTTTTTATTTTGCTTAGTAAAATTTAGATTTGAAGTTGATTCAAAAAAGTATATTGAATGTATCAATATGTGTTGAATGAAAGTTGTTTAACTCATTTGGATCGAAATATAAGTCAAATCGTAAATGGAGAGATTTGATTTGAAACGGGATTTAAATCGTAGCATTTTAAGATTTTTGACAACAATAATGGTCATGATTATTGCTCTTTAATCATATGTTACAAGCGTTACAACATACACTTCACATGTTATTTTTAATTGTTCTTTTATTACAAATTGTACGTGTTTAGTACACTCAAGAGAACTTGATTTACACGAATGTTTAGCTATATTTTCGCATTGAAATCATGCAGTTCTAATTTTTATTTCAAACAACATCTAAATTTTTGTTAGTTTGAATGTGTGTTTCTATTATTAATTAACAAAAAATGAATTGTAAGAAGGTTTATTTGTTAGAACCTATTTTTTAAGTTATACTAAGATTTAGTAATACTTAGGCGTTTTAATTTTTTAATGGAGGTTTATTTGTTAGATCTTATTTTTTAGTGAATTGAGATTTGGTAATATCCTAAAAGGGCATGTTGAAATGATAAAGGTAATCTATTTGTTATTCCTATTTTTAAGTGATACTAGCTTCTGTTGCTAGCAAAAATATGGCACTAAAGGTATTATAACCATTATTAAAAGTATTTATTATTACTGAAGATATATAGATATTTTTTGTAAGCGCAAAACACGTGCATATAAAAGCCCTTAAAAGCATTACTTAATTTTAAGTTTTTTACGTAGTTTGAAATAATAAACTAAAAAAATATCAAAAATGCAATATTTTTGTTGGAATAAGGTTTGAACCTGCAAACTTGTTTATATTTTAAAATTTCCATTTGAAGGTAGATGTTAATTTCGTTTACAATGAAATTCAAACTCCCGAACTCTTGTTTGCATTGGTATTTTTGGAACTTCACGATTTGACCAAAAGATTGTGTTCTTATTCCAACTACTAACAAAATAGATATACCAGTGAATGAAGTAGATGATAAACCCCACGAAAGCATTGTTTACAAAATCTTAAAATCATTTGATTTGAATCTCTTTGCAAATCAGATCCCTTCAAATGTTCCATCCTCAAATCCCGATCTAAAACAATGTTAAAAAGAAAAGAAAACGAATGCGTGGAAGGTTGTCTTGAATGTTTCCGGTACGAGGGAACGCAAGGGTACGAACATGTTTTTTTCTTCTACTTTGGAAAAACTAATCTATTTTTGTTTGTTTGTGTTAATTACCAAATTTTGTGATGATCTTGCAAATTTACAGCTGCCCTTTCAATCTATATACAAATTGATATATTACATAGCTATTCTTCCAATATATATTACAACCATATACAGTTGTACAACACAAATCGAATAGTCGTTTATTCTTTTCAAAACCTGTGCGTCATCATCTTCTTTTCACGACTGCTAACGTTTTCGGGTCGCGTTTTGTTTCGGGTCCGGGGACGAACGAACCGGTTCGCGGATCGTGGCCACGTCCCACGTTCCTTGTTTCTATGCTCCAAGTCTTAGTCGGGAAGTACAACAGTCAAATTAACTTCATGCATATCGGTTTTCGGTTTAGAAATAAATCAATGTTTCACATACCTAAATATCATTTAATTATCTACACAACAAAATTTCCAACGTACAAATATATATATTATTGATCAAATTATGAGTTTTTTAAATAAGTGGTTTGCGGTAATTCAATATAAATTTAAAGTATACAATTTATGATTTGAATTCGGTTTTGAAATGTTATCTCAAGTATTCATATGTTCATGATAAATCAGGTGATAGATTAAACTCAGCAAAAAGCAGTATCTACACGAAAATCTTGAAACCTTATGATTTGAATCACGTTTCAAATAAATTCCTTTAGTTGCTATTCTATTCTCAAATTTCGATAAATATCACAATGTGGAAAAAGAACATTCGTAAATGTTAAGCTCTAGGTCTTTGTTGAGAAGTTCAACCATCAAGTTAATTTCGAAGTTTGAAATAAATCAATGCTTTCACGTACCTAAATATCCTACAATCATCTACATAGCAAAATTTCCAATGTATTAGTGTGCGTGTGTATGTGTGTGCGTGTGTGTGTGTGTGTGTGTATATATATATATATATATATGAATATTTTAAATTACTAGTTAAATCCATTCTCAGTTTAAATTTGAATTTTATGATTTATAATTTGAATCACTTTTTGAAGACATTGAATATAAATGCTGTGGTCACATGAATTTTTAAAAGAATCAATTTAACAATGTTAACTAGTATTCTAGATTTTCATTGACAATGCAAATTAACAGTATCGTTTTAAGATGGTCTAAAGCTGGTATGTCTAAGCTTCATTTTTTTCAAGAAGCATATATAAAGAGGAGATTAGAGACTTGTTTACGTGCATATTCTCTATATATGTATGTATGTTGACCCACCTTGCAAAAAGGCGGGTCACGTTTGGATTTATGGCTATCGAACTGCTCAAGACTTAGCATGAATCCTAGACAAACTCAGAAAGGCTTGTTGAACTTACGAATTTTAAAAAAAATTGGAGTTTGGATGACATTGGCTTGGATTGGTATTCATGTTGTGAACTTTATATTTTAAGTTTTTTTGGATTTTGGTTTGGATAGCTACGTCGGTCTATTTACGTATGAGATTAGGATTTAAGCCCTAGGCCATGCTCTGTACCTGACAATAAACTATCCTCTCTTTTAAGCAATAAATTTGTAATAAAAAACGGCTAAGTCGGTCCATCTACGTATGGGGTTAAGATTTAATCCTTAGGCATGCTTTGTATCCGATGATAAACCATTAGGTTTTCTTTTTGGATTGTAATAACTTAAAATGTTGAACTTTAATATAATTACTTACTTATATGGATTATGCTTGTGAAGTATGGATTGGAACTTTATTGATTGGTCTTCAAGTATGAATTATGCTTGAGAAGAGACAAATCGTCTTGTTAAGAGTTGGCAAGATCACTCGGTCAAGCTCGAGTATGGATTATACTCGATTGAATCTGAATTGTTTTGTAAGGACTTGGCAAAGCTGTCTACTTGATTTTTTGCGGGTATGGATTATACCTACGTTGGCTAAGCTCGGAGAGGCCACGGGTTTCAGATATGGATTTTGGATTGGATATTCTAAATGTAGGATTTCTTTGGGTTTCAAGATATTTGGATTTGAACTTTGGATAATATGAATTTGGTTTACTTTCATAATACAATCCAGAGAGATCATCAGATTTTATTGGCTTTCGGATTTTGATTTCTTTGAATTTTGAATTCTGGTTTTTTATTAATACGATTCGGCGCGATCATGGTTTTCTGAATTTCCTAGTCTTTGGTTATTCGATTTCGATTTGGACCTCTCTCGGATTATGGCTTTTGGATGTATGGATCTTTGGATTATCCAAAACATGTCTTTCATAGAAAAGCATATTTTGGTTGGCAAGTGTTGATCCACTTTTTTACCAAAGCCATCATGCTTTGGAATTCTGGCTATCGGAGTGCCCGAGACATGAGCATGGACCTGGACAAACTCAGAAATGCTTGGTTGAAGTCATGAAGTTCATGAAAAATTGAAGTTCAGATGATATAAACTCGGATTGGTATTCATGTATTGCCTCAGATCAGTATAAATTCGATGGTCCCGGATTGGTATTACTCCGTTTTGGTTCAGATCGGAATTACTCCTTCACATCGGATTGGTATACTTCGCTTTGTCTTGGATTGACCGGGCTAGCTCCGTCTCGGATCATTATTCCTTACATTTAGCACTTCGGATTAGTGCAATAGTTGGATTTGCTTGGCATTTGGATTAACATGTGGATTCAAGGCATGATGATGGAAACACTTAGGAGTCAAGCACTCAGTTGACATGGACACATGCTAAGACTGGCACGTTTCCGGATTGGTCACCCTGGATCGGTACCGGTTCCGAGGCAGTGTTGGTTGGCCGATCCGGATTCTTGCATTCTGGACTAGTCTTCGTGAGATATGGTTTTTGCTCCACCTCTGTAGGCTGACCCAACACCTATAAAATACACTAGGACTTGAACGTTTTGAGGGGATTATCCTGAACTTTTGACACTCATACGTAGGGACTCTGCTATTGCCAATATCTGATTTCTTGTATTCTACCTTCTTACAATTAATGCGGACTGTAATTGTAATCAAGCAATATAAACAAAGATTACCCCAGTAGTGGACGTCAACACGATTTGCCAGACCACTGTATATTATGTATCTCCTTACTTTTCTGCATTGTGTCTGGATTCATATTACTTCTCTAGGATTGCTATTTGGCATTTGGGTGTTGTGTTTGATTGACCAAAATCAACGTCAATAATGTACATATACCATGGTTTGAGGTTTTGGTTAGAGACCCGTATTTCCTTTTCAGTTTCGATCAAATTAGATTGAAATTTTAGGAAAATCTAGTTTCAGTTGGGAACAAGTAAAAATATTGGACAAAATTCCAAATTAGCCAAAAAATATATTCCAACTTTAACCCTCAATCAAAACTTGTTAAAAAATACGTTTTGTTTCTCGCAAATATGGATTGCTCAAGTGTATTTTTATTTAAAAATATCGTTGATTGTGCAAGCGTTATTTTTTTTTTTGGAAAAAAAACCCATAAATTGTGCTGTGTATATTTTTTGGAATGTGCAAGTATAATTTTTTGAATTTTTTTGTACTGCACATATTTGGATTACTCAAGTATAAATCTGCATATATTTGTAATAAGTTTTGAATGAAGCCTAAAGGTGGAACTTTTATTGGGGAGGGGGTTAAATTGAACAATTGTCCAAAAATATCAAAGTTCAACTATACTTTTTAATCACAAAAAGCTAGAAAATCAGAAATAGACTGGTAAAAGGATTCAGCAAAATAAAAAACTACAAAAACAAATGATTGAGCAAGTTAGAAACCAGAAATAGAAGAACAAAGAACTTATTCGAGAATGTTTCCGGCAATTACGAGGAATTCCTTTCAACTGTAACTAAGTCTGACCTTTTTTGCGCCCTAGCCTTTTTATGGGAGATGGGCTAAAGCCATGAGAGTCAATGTATTAGGTTTTAGGATGGGTCGGTTTTGCATTTAAATCTGGCATAGTTATTAATAGCGCATGACACAAAAATACGCATAGTCTTCCATAGACCGACGTTTGGCGCGGCAAATGGTCACTCCGTTTAAATTTAATGTTCACATCTAATTTTTTATATTGTAAATTTAATATATATAATAATAAATTTAAAAATTCAATATTTTCGTTAAACAACATACAACGAAAACTTTAGGCTTTTTACAAAAAAAAATATATATATATATATCATCAACTACTATATTATAAGTATAAAATTTCAAGCGTGATAGTTTTTTGAAATCAAATTCGATGTAATTATAAATATTATGGATCAGGTTGAAATTTGAATATAATTCCACAATTGTTTTCAAATCAATGTCTACTCATCATATTCATAAGCTTTAACATCTCATTTAATTTTGTTTTTTTTTTCTTTGTGAAGATCTAAAAGAGTTGAACGGATGCTAAAAATCTTCGATGTGGATGTTTTTCTAGTTGGGTATCCAGTTTCCTCGACACTTGCTGCTTTTGGATACATCATCCATATTTCCCATTATTCATTTATTATAGTCACCAATATCTTTCAAATATATTAGATCAATGATGCCAAAGATGTACCCTTTTTTTAATGCTTCATAATATGATGAATACTAATTTTTATGTTGTTCGGAATATATAAAAAAACAGAAAACAATAATAATATGAAAAGGTGCATCCATTTTTTGCATCGTGCGCCATTTCGTGTGCACCTCCCCATAATGAAAAAAAGGCACAAATGCCGTGCCGTGCCCATGGCACGCTCCTTGCGCCTTTCATAACTATGAAACCTGGGTAGGGATTTTTGGCTGAAAGGCTTGCTATTTGATTAGGGCTGGGGCGGTATGAAATTCCCTAGTTGAATGATTATCTTTGGATGATGAGATAAGATTTTTGGATTGTTTAGTTAAGTTAGCATGTTTAAGTATCCGTTAAAATATTGAAGAACTCTCACAGTCACTGAAACTATTGCATCTTCTTTTATTTTGAATATCCATTGATGCATACTAAACTAAAGATAACAAAATTTCATAATGGAAGTATGGAACCGAACCAAACAAAAAGAAAAACTTTGGAAATTTTCTAGCCCAACCGGAATGTTGTATATTTAAAAAATTGAAACGAATTCTCCAACCTTGATATCTACATATGCATATACACATTTTTATACATATGAATACACCCATGTGTGTAGATCAGGTTTGGTGGCATACGCCACTGCGCCGCATCGTACACTAACATCATGAGTACAAAAAGACGCTAATGTCACACAATGGCGTGCTTCACTGATGCTGATCTTGGCATTTCATCGTCATTGTCCTTTTAAATAGTCTATATTGACAAGTTTATGCAAGTTTTTTTCAATCATAATCAACGTAGTTATAACGTTGCTGTGTCTACAGGATATCCACAACGGTTGTGATAGACATCACTCTAGATTTACATGGCAACAGTTTATTGCTAGTGGTCACTAAATACTTGGCACTCATCTATTATCAATTTATCATTTGATCTGATGCAGTTCTTAAAAAAACATTTGTCATTTTTTTAAATAGTGATTGAAGATATTGAACGACATAATAGTCATATAAAAAGAGCATGGGGCCATGACAACCTAGTTTCACTTTATATTGTCAATTTCTGAAAAAACCTCTCTTTGTGGGATCAGATTTTTCGAAATATATAGGAAGCATGTGAATAATGAAATAGGAATTGATGACATGATGTGGTCAAAATTCAAGCATTCAATGAACATCTGAAAGATTGATTCTTTCATAGAAAAGGATATTTACTGTATGAAATTACAGTTGAGCCTGCAAATCTGGATAGAATAACAATTGATGAAGCGCCTAAATCTGAATTAATTGAGGTTTTAGATGAAACTCTTTTAACTAATAAGCTGAGTGAAACAATAACGTTGGCACATGTGATTTTAAGTGTATTTGCCAGATAATAGAGTTTATAGGTGCTGGTTACATATTTGTATTTTCTTGACAGTTTTTGGAATCTTGTGTCCCAAATAATGATGTATTTATCAACAATTAAATTAATATTTGTATTGATAAAATATGGGTCAGGGATTAATACACAATAATTTAAAAATATTGAAATAACGATGTTAATATTAGCAAGTAATAGAAAATGGAAAATTTTGTTAATTTAGGCTGGTTTTCAAACCTTACTAGGCAAATAGATCTGTTCAAAAGCTATTTACGTCACTTTTGGTCGCTCAAACATCATGCTAACAGATATTCAATCACGACATTTGAAATGACGTCCATATTAATTAGTAAACTGTTACGGTAACTTTGGAAAATGAACCAATTTCATTTTCTATAAAAAAGAGACCTATTTTTTTTCAAATGTCCTCGGTGTAAATTTAACAAAAAATTAACCGGAGATAGTTGAAATGTCACCAATTTAATATTATCATCATGGCGCCGATGTGGCTTTGTAAATAGTTTTCAAATATGCCGATTTGCATGGTAAGTTTTGATAGCGCTTAAAAACCAGTTACATCAAATTTTAGACAATTATAGATTGTTCTATGATACACACACATAATACACGGCCATGTGTACACATCTGTGCAGTTTTTCCCCTGCTATCACCCGCCATATCCCCGCTATATCGTGTAGCGTATTTCTACCGCTACGCTATTTCCAAATAGTCTCTGAAATAGCCTTTCCGCTTTATTCCCCGCTATATTCCGATATTCCCGATATATCCTATTATTTCAGCTATTTTCTGCTATTTCCGCTATATCTTCTTTAAAAAAATGAATTGAAAACAAACTTTTTCACATTTTAAAATTAGTATTATAATAGAACTTTTTGACATATATTTTTCAGAATAGAAAATAATATAATGTTTTATTAAATCTAACCTAACTAAATAAAAGTTTACATTTATATACATATATTTGCTCATGCTTTTATTTAAAATTAAGAATGTACTAATTATAATTAAATTAAATGTTAATTTTCCATTTATTTATCATTTGTATATTTGTAAAAGCATTAAATATGAGTTTTATATGCTATTTTGGACTCATCCGCTATTTCCTCGCTTTATCCCCGCTTCAACCTTTTGTACCTCCGCCGCATTGGATCCGCAGAGCGCTTTAACTGCATAGGTACACATACACATGTATATATATTCTTGAATCTTGCCAACATGTGAGATATTTATATACTTTTCACAATGACGATATTAGACTATTAAAAAATGGGTGACATAGATATATCGCCAGCGTGTTGCTGACATATCAGTAACTTTTTTTTGACCTTCTACTGGTGATTTCTCTTTCTTTCTCTTTTTTTTTGGGGGGGGGGGGGGTGATGGTGGGGTGGATCCATAGTGTAAAGTCTTAGCATTGGACGTCTAGAGTCACCTATATGTAATATATCATCGATGTTATCTTATGTTAACAACCATTGATGCAATATCTCATTACCTACTTGTTGTGGTGCTGAATTTTTGTGTAAAAAATATTGCTTCTGTTGAGATAGCGTTTATTCTGGAATTATGAGAAAGGCATGATAACTTACTACTGCATGAATATTGCAGTAACTTTATCACTAATGCACCTTGTATCCATTGATTTTAGCCATATGTTAAAATGGTCCCTTAGTTTCTAACTGCTTAATATCACGATGAAAGTGCGTATAAATGCAAGAAAGGTGTTAACTTTTTCTTCTTGCGTTTTAAATCATGGATGGGCTGGTGTGTACCCATAAAAAATATGCCAGAGAAGGTAAATATGTATTCCTTGAGTTGAGATAACCGACAGCTGGTTCTGCTGCTTCACAAACTAAATAGGATTTATGGTCAAGGGAACGGAGGACTCGGAAGGAGTATTATAAGTTTCTTGTACAATGTTACTATATATAGCAAATGCCACAGTTGTCTTGAAAGTAATATACGATTACAATGCAGAAAAACCAGCAATGGGCGTGAATATTTCGTAAAGTGGAAAGAGCTTGGCTATGATGAATGCACTTGGGAATTGGAATCCGATATTTCTGTCTTTAAGCCTCAAATAGAGAAGTTTCATATGATTCATTCAAGAGGCAGAAAAGGTTTTCGTGGTGAAGGCAAAAGTCTTAATCAAGGAAAAGAAAGTTCAAAGGACAATCATAAAGATTTTCATTGCTATGACCAGACCCCAAATTTTCTGTCTGGTAGGAACCTCTAACCCATATTGCATTAAGCAGCACTTAAGTTTGTTTGGTTAGTATGATGTCCGTTTTTTTTTCATTTCAGGAACGTTACACCCATACCAACTGGAAGGTTTAAATTTCTTACGCTATTCGTGGTCTAAAAGAACACATGTAATTCTTGCCGACGAAATGGGTCTTGGTATGTACCATGATGACGCTTTAATCCAATCTTTCTTTCTTTGATATCATGATTTGAAATATTGTAGTATAATATGTACAGGTAAAACAATACAGAGCATTGCTTTCCTTGCATCTCTATACAAAGAAAACCGGACTCCTCATTTGGTAGTTGCACCACTTTCGACTTTACGCAATTGGGAACGTGAGTTTGCTACTTGGGCGCCTAACATGAATGTTGTAAGTTAAATTTTATCTCTGTCAATAAGTTCTCAGTGGATTCAGTTAATATAAAGATTCCAACTTACAAGGGAAGTTATCTTCAGATCATGTATTGTGGGTCTGCTTCAGCTCGTGCAATCACTAGACAATACGAGTTCTATTATCCAAAAGATGAAGCTAAGAAAAATAAGAAAAAGAATGCCGACAGAAGCAGACATACAAGAATAAAATTTGATGTTCTTCTAACATCATATGAAATGATAAACTTAGATTCAGCATCTATAAAAAATATTCCTTGGGAATGCCTGGTACTTTCTTAATCCTGATACCTCATTGTGCAAAACTCACGTTACCTATATGATTTACATAATTAACCGGGATCTAGATTGTTGACGAGGGACACCGCCTCAAGAACAAAAACTCAAAGTTGTTTCTTCAGCTAAAACTTTTTTCAACTAAGCAACGCGTCCTCTTAACTGGGACTCCTCTTCAGGTTTGAGTTCTATCATTTATCTTTTAAATAGAATAGCGATAATATTGTTTGTATGCCTGTGTTACTTATTATCCCATCTTTACTGGAAATGGTTATTTTCCCTTCTAATTTGGTATATTCCATGCGAAAATGCTTGATTAACCGGAAATCACTAGGTCAAAAAGTGCGGAAGTAAAAGTATGCCTCTGAGGTAACCGCCATGAATTGCGTGAATTTTCCACCGTGCATTTGCAGATTCGGTGATTTTCACCGCATTTCTTTCGGTCGTTCTAACACTGTCCTATTCCATGATATTTTATGCTTCCTAGTCTGCACCCAATGATAAAAAGGATGTTTCTTCAAACATCCTTCTTAAGATCCAAAGTGCATTTCCGTCCTCCCTAAAAAGCTTTCACCAAAAACCCATATGATCATTTTTATCAAAATGCAGTCCATACTGCAAATATTTAATTTACAAAAATTACAGGAATAACCGAAATTCAAAATCTTGGTTTTGATCTTTTGTAATTTCGACCTAATTCGTATATTTTGAGAATTTTTTTATTTCAGTTTGGTTTTTGGATCTAGTTATTTATTTTCTAAGATAGTTACACAAATTTATTTAATTTATTGAAACAAAATACAAACAATGTTGATTGATTATAAATATTTATAACATTAAAAAATGTTTATTCATTACTTTGTTATCAGTTTTTTTCTAGTATTTTATGTATTTCTGTATAAACTAAATAATGTATTTATAACACTAAAAACAATGTTGATTAATTATAAATATTTATAACACTCAAAAATGTATTTATGTATTTCATTATAAATATTTATAACACTAAAAAATGTTTATCCATTTCTGTATTTTATGGATTTGTATGCTTCTAAGTAAATTTCATATTTTGAATATTTATATGTTAGAAACTCAATTTTATTTTATTTCTTCAGTTTTCTATGTAAAGTTTGAGTTCAATAGGTTTTTTTTTTGGGGTTATTAATTGGAGTTTTGCTTGGTTTCGTTTTGATCCTAGAGAAACCTAACGGGATGACCAAAATCTCTTGTGTTCAGCCAAAACCTCAAACTTTGGTTAGAATTGCAAATATTTTAATTTTGAGCCACAAATATTTGCATTTTGAACCGCAAATATTTGCAGCATAAACTGCACATTTTCAGTTGAATATAATTGCATGTTTTGTGAAACCTTTTTTTCTAAAGGGTTTTTAGGCGTATTAAGTTTGAAAGTAAGGAGTGGATCCTAATAGCCACTACCTATAATTTTAAGAACCAATGTTCAAAATTTTGTTTTCTGTTTTGGTCATTGAGAAATTTCGATATTCTGGCTTTGTTCTGAAAGTTGAAGAAATTCTGTTTTGATTTTGATTCGTGGATTCCGGTACCTATTTTTTAAGTTGCTTCGAGTTATGTACAAAATGTATGTTTTGGTACAAAGATGTGTATAATGTAACAATATTAGTAGTATCAAATTGTTTTAAGATTTATAGAGATTTACTGCATTTATATATGAGCATCACGATTCGCATAATAAGCTGCTTGAATGATTAAAAACAATTAATTTGCACTAAGTTAAGATCCACGTAATAAGGTGCTTGAATGATTAGAAACTATTAATTTACAAAGTTAACAAATCAACATAAAACAATAGCCTAAACTATTAATATACACTAATCGAATAGTTGTTAATACACGTACACATGAAAGCTAAATGAACAAGGTTCAGTAAAGATGATATAATCCAAATACAAGATGCTTGTTACGTTTGAAACCCTTATCAATGAAAAATGATCGCCACTTCTTTAATGGCTTCTTTCACTTCCATCTAGGGTTGTATATCAGACATGACAGTTCATTGTCCGAGTCGGTTCGATGCTGTAAGGTGTTCGGTCTATGTCGAAAATATGCTCGTCCAAAAATGTTCGATGTTTTTTCTATTGTTCGAGCATTATCCGTAGCATTCAAACTTAAAGTTTGTCGTGTCTGTGTTTGTCCGATTCTCGGACACCTCCATCCGATTCGGTCCGGTCCGACTTGTTTACACTCCTATTTCCACCCCCAATTTTCATCCGATTCTGTCTTGCTCTTTCACATCTCGGTTCCGCCTCGTACCTCTCCCATAGCTCGATTCTGCCTCTCTTCCTCTCTAACAACTCGATTCTGGCTCTCTCTCTCTCTCTCAAGTTATTTTTAATGCACGATAACAGATTTCCATTACTGCCGAAGCCAGACTGAAATGGTCGAAAGTCTGGCGTGTAGGTTGGAATTTTGAATCATGATTGAAACCTCTTAATTTACATCATGAGTGATTTTGGGGTCTAAAGTGACCTGTTGATCTTGAAGTTGACCTTCAAGATCTAGTGTTTTCAGTTGGTTTTTGGGCTTCACAAAACAGTTATGTAAAATCTGGTGCAGTCTACAGTATCTGAAATAAATTTGCTTACATAACAGGATTGTTTGATAAAGAATCTCCTAAGGTTCAAGGTTTCAGCAGACAGCAGGAACCTTGAAATCCCCGTGCATCTCGGTTCAGTTTGAGCTGAAACTAGTATAAGAGAAACATTTGTGATTTCCGTGAAAAACACACTAAAATGCTAAATTTAATATTTTCTTATTACTGAAGCATTGTGTGGAGTTAAAAGCTAACATACCTAATTTGTCTTTGCACGGAGGAAAGTTCATTGTTGTGGAGTTTCCCAAAATTTTAGCGGAGGTTTTCGTTGACTTTTTTTTAACTCACAATGAACCATAATAATATTGCGAGAACCTGGAAGCTGTGTTATCAAAGCGCGTGCTATAGCGCCAAATAGCGCATAGCGCAAGCTCTGCGCTATGGAACCTAAAATAGCACTTGCGCTATGGAACCTAAAATAGCACATGTGTTCCTTATAGCGCATAAATAGCGCGCTATTTAATCAAAGCACAAAATAGCGCGCTATTTAATCAAAGCACAAAATAGCGCATAGCGTAGAATAGCGTGCTATTTTTTTTTTTTTTTAATTTTGTATAGTAAGTAAAGCTCATGCCCATTGAGATGCAACCATATGTACACTGTTTTCTAATTCTGCATGCATGCTTTTTCCTTCTATAGTTTGCATATTGCTTTAGCTACTGTTCCATTAAGTTTTATCAACGTATTTCACAATTTTTTTTACTGAGAACTTGACTTGGTTGGACTGTTGTATAGATACACCATTCTATATCTATGTTCTTTGGTTTAGGCTATTAGATCCAATATCTGGAAACAGTAGAAACTCTTTTGTTTGTTTGAGCATCATCAAAAAAAAAAAAGATGCATGCAATATCTAAAAGCAATTCCAATATGTCTAGCATGCTGGACAACAAATTTTTTTGCTACCCTTAAAGTATCAAAATATTTCCTTCTCTTCTAAGTGAGATCTCTAAACACAAAATAACTTTACTTATAATTACAATTTTTGACTTTTTTTATTTTTTACTTCGTTGCCTTTTGTTGTTTATATTCTTACTTAATTCTCATTAGAAAATATTTTACAGTTTTTGCAAAATCGTATTTTTCATGCATTTTGTTTGTATAATTTTATCATCATTACTCACAAAACAAGAATAAATTTTATTATAATTCACACATATAAGACTAGATTTTAAATTCTATAAGACAAACATATTATAAGCCATCAATTATTTTTAATGTATAATATAAAATTATTAAATTTTCTCTAATATAATTGTATTTTACATCAACAAATATTTAGTACATGCATAAAGTATGATAGTTTTTTTGTGCTTGGAGTATTGAAGGGTTTGAATATGGCACGAAATATGTAAAAACGTAGAATTAATTTTCAATTAGATATATTATACCTGATTAGTTATTAAAAAATGCAAAAAAAAAAAGTGAACCAAATAGCGCGTGCTATAGCGCATAGCGCAAGCCTTGCGCTATTCGCTATTGACTACACTGCCTGGAAGCTGTAGCATTTGTTGGAATGATATATTTTTATGTTTTTGGGTTCGTAGTATTATGGGTTTCATTAAGGAATTGGTACCCAACGGGTAATGTTATTTGATATTTAATTGTTTTTTTTTTTGTTTTTTCTATTTGATTGTTATTAGTGATGAATCAGTTGATATTCATAATTATGACAATATCTTTGTTGTTTTAGTAAAAATGACATGTGGTACTTATTTTTATTTATATAGAATACTAATAGTGTTGACCTGCCGTTTACCAAGGCTGTCACACTTTGAAAATCTTGTTATTGGATCGTTCGTTACTCGAGCGCGGACTTGCACAAACTCGAGTCAAAACGTCAGATTCGATGTTTGCTTGGAAATTAGAAATTACTCAACCCAGATCGATCATCTCCAGACATTGTCCAATCACCTGAAGATTTCCTAATCGGTATGTGGTTTCTAGCATCTGACATTTGCCCGACCCCTCAAAGGGATCAGATCGGTAATATCATGATCATGGGATCAACCACATGATCACGCAACAAACCATCTTGGAGTCAGAATGATCTAATCGTGGAAATGAGAGATCGACACGGTCTGATTAAGCAAAAACGATGGATCAACCATGGTTCGAGAATTCGGCCGGTACCCCGAGATTTCGGCGGTACTGGACCGGTTTTGTTCGTGAACGGTTCGAAATCGACTTCAAAATTGGGTTTCAGACTACATCAAAAAAAAAAACCGCAGCTTCATGTTATAGAAAAATGGTACTTACAGATCTCGAAACAAAAACAGGACATCGCTTTCCTTTTCAACTTCAAATCGATCTCGCCTTCAATTGATTATCTCATTTTCAGAAGATAACTTCACCTTTTTTTCCCAGCCATCGTTGTATTATTGCTACAGAAATAGTCGATTTCCTCTTGCCATAGAAAATGTTGCTTTTCCTTTATTTATTTTTTATTTTTTGTCGATGTTGCAAATAGGAAGAAAAGCGACGACTTGGATGGTTATTTAGGGCTGCAGGGAGGAATTCTTGGGCTGGGCCGTTTTTAAGTTGGTTCGTATTTTGGTTTTTAGTTAAGGGCTGGTAGTTCTTGGGTTGAATTTTGTTATTTTGGACTGTGCTAAAAGTATTTTTGTCCATATTAGTACAAGTTGAACATAAATTTTTGTTGTCAAACTAATAAAACCGAAATTTGGACCGAAACCGAAACCAAAATCGAGTTCTTGAACCTTGGGATCAACACACAAACTTGGCTTTGGATCATTTGCGCGCAGATCAGATCAAATATTACACAGGGATTGGATCGGCCCTGTTACATCGAGGCGGATGCAACAAAAACAAGTGACCAAATCAGCGATCAACATAGAAATAAAGTGATCGAGCAAAGCAACTCGAAATTTGGCGCTTGAGCAACTTTGGGATCAGATAGGTGGATCCATACCGATCCCTCAATGGGATTGATACTGATCCTTGGTTTTTCAGGGATTCGATCTGATCCCTTCACGACTTGGTCAACGCGAAGATCCTATTCTCGCTCTTTGATTCTTGGTCGATCCTTAAGCTTTTACAGTTATAAATATAACACCAAATGACTCATTTTTGGATATTCTCTTGACCTTTGGACGCTAATACACAAAGATATTGTTGTAGCCTAACAAAAACTACTGCTTTACGTTCTTAAGGCCAAACCGAACTGTATATGGAATCGAACAGTATAAAAAATCGATTACACTTGGTGGACCTAGGCACACTTGCCAAACCACTATAAATCTTGTGTCTTCATTTACTTTATTGCCATGTGATTGCTATTTGTGACTGTTTTGCAATTATTATCTGATTTGCATATGGTTCGGGTGTTGGCTTTCGATTGATCAAAATCGTATGTCAACATTTTGACGCATCGGGAAGGGAGCTACTACTTGAACTAAAGGATATCTCTCTGCTAAGGAAGCAATGACGAAGAAGAAAGCCACGAGTAAGCAATCAGAAGGCGCAACGGCTCAAGGAGAGAGTCAGGTGGCTTCTTCAAGAGGGAATCCTTCCTTATATCTAACAAAAGGGTATAGATGAGGTGGTTAACGACTTGCAAAACCGCCTTCAATATCAGGAAAACTTACTCAAGAGACAAGGAAATGATGATGAAATTCCTCAATCAAGTTGAACAACCAAGAAGGTCTGAAAACCAGAACGCAGCCGCTGGAACCGAACCTAGCAAGGCAAGGAACCCCGCGACGGAACCGAAGGCAACTTGCCCACGCACCTAAAGCACTTGGCACGGACCCCATCAGAGGGATCAGTACCATCCCATCCCCATAGGAACAGGGGAAACCCCTCGGTGACACTAACTTGGCATCTAATCCTTCTACAAACCCGAATTCAGGACTTGGAAATGAGGCGCGCTCAAGCTTGAACTTTAAGTTGGATGCTCAGAATACATTGGTTGTAGGTGATGGATTAGGAGATTGGCATCAATTGCTCAACGCTGATAATCATATCATAGACATGATAAGGAGGATCTTCGAGAGGTGGACTATCTTGCTCAGACTTGTGTTGGAATCAAAGTCTATTCGCTCGGACTTGGAAAGGCGGCGCGCTCAAGCTAAACTTTGAGTTGGACGCCTAGAACACTTTGGCTGTGGGTGATCTACTTGGAGATTGGTGTCAGTTACTCAACAATGACAATCATGTCATGGACATGATAAGGAGGATCTTTGAGAGGTGGGCTTTTTTGCTCGGACTTGTGCTGGAATTGAAGTTTGTTCGCTCAACACATCCGAAAATCCATCGGATTTCAAGCTACAGGTGCTGGAAGCTCACGATGCTAGGAAAGATTCTACTGCCCATTTGGGGTGTTAATAGGACATGACAGTCCATTGTATGACTCGGTCTGATGGGGTAAGGTGCCAGGTCCGTGTCTGTACGATTCTCATTTAGGACAAGAAAAAATGTACGAAAATATCTGTGTTCGGTCCGTGTCTGATGGCGAATCTCTTCAAGTTAACTATGTCAAGGACGGAAAACCATCCAACTCTGAGAAAAAAATGAAGGAAAGCGTAAAGCGGAAGATATCACGTGCCCCTGATACCAAATCATAAAAGGGCCAAAGTATGGCTTGTATACATGGCTGAATGCGAGTCTAGAACAAATCTTCATGGACATTGAAGACCGTCTTCCGAAAAGGCGAACTAGATGGTAGGCCACTGATAAAGACATAGCTTACGGAAATTTTTGTTTGTTTCATGAGATAGTCGGACATAAAACAAATACATGTAAACACTTGCGAGACATAATCAAAGAGCAAGTGTAGAATGACTACGACAGTATGTCCAAAATTAAACCATAGTAACACAACATGAACAACCATTGGCTGCCAAAAATACAGGCGAGCCTAATTTTCGTCGGAGCCTTGTCATCAATTGACAAATGAAAATCGAACAATAATAGGGGCTACAATCTCCTATCTATGTTGGAGATCCAGCGAGATCCCTAGGCATGCTTTTGGACGATGATGAACCACCAATTTTATTTTATTTCTTAATCAAATTATAAAAAGGCTAAGCCGTTTATTTATGTATGAGAACTGGCGAGATCCTTAGGTAAGTCCTAGACAGTAAAGACCATATTAGTTTTGTAATAAAGTTCATGTTTTTTTACTCTAATAAAGCTGTTTGGCGTGTATGATCGATGCTCGTCAGACATGGATTTCGTATTTTATTTCTTTAATGAGATCATTTGACGTGTAAGATTGATGCTCGTTAGGTGTGGAATATACAATTAGAAAACTCTAATAACACCGTTCGGTGAGTATGATTGATGTTCATCGGATGTAAAACTCATCGTTGTTAATGGCGCACGACGCAAAAAGGCGCACACCCTCTTTGGAGCCTTGGCGCATTGCGCGGTAAATGACGCATGCCTTTTTAATTTATTCCGCATGTTTAATTTTTTTAACAAATTTAAAATTTTAACTTTTTTTTTTGGCTAAAACATACGCGACAAAGATTTTTACGCATTTTACAAAAAATAAAACATAAAGCATAAAGTTTCAAACACAATAGTTTTTAAATCAACAATTATAATATACATTAATGATAAAATAGAAATCCGAATCTCTCAGCTCTTGCTGCTCTAGCAGCAACACCCCAAGTCAAGTCATCCTCATCGTCAAATACAAGCTCATCTTCAGCATCGTATGCATCATCCATATTTTCAGTTAACCATTCATTACAATCATTTGTTTCATTCAAAGATATTGGACCAACGGTGTCATGAATATTATACCTTCTTTTTAATTCTCGATTATATTTAACAAATATCAAATCATGAAATATTTTTATGTTATAGACAAATCATACAAAGATATTAGACATATTCACATATATGCAAAAGAATCTACTCAAGGGTATGTTTCAGAGCTGCTTGAATGTTTATTTTTTGAGAATGCTTTCTCTTCCTTCAAAGCTGCTTCTCTTGATTTATCGTTCACGGATTTTCAGTCTCATTCATTTGCTTTTGCATCTGTGCTCGACAATATTTTATGCTATTTTATACATTACATTATATACTTATGACAATATTAAAAGGAATCTAAACTAAGTTGGATAATAAAACATATGTCGGTTCTAAAGGTCGGCATGCTAAGGTCATCCAATTACATAATTGTAAAGTTATTAACTCGCTGATGATAATCGGATTGAAAATAATAATGATGTAATTATGTTTTCATATAACTGGAAAAAAGATATTAACAAAGTTATTCACATTTCATGTCATTAAGATAATAATAGTAATAGTAGCAATGATGGTGGTTGTAGCCATTGTTATCAAAAATCCTAAAGTCCTACGATTTAAATCATGTTTTAAATCGAATCTCTCCCTTTGCGATTCAATTTATATTCCGATTCAAATCAGTTAAAACCACTTTCATTTGTTACATCTTGGTACATTCAATACACGTATTTGAGTAAATAACTTCAATTTCAAGTTTTCCTAAACAAAATAAAAATGGAATTTTAGATTTAGATGTAGAAGTTCAAACATAAATGCCAATTTCAAAGTGTATATGAACCTTAAAGTATGGATCTTTTAAATCCACTGTTTCTGATTTAAATCCTGTTTCGATTTAAAATTTAAATGTTACGATTTGAATCTCATTTTGACAACCTTGGTTGTAGTGATGGTAAAAGTGCTTGTATTAGTAGTTATAGCAGTTGGAAAAAAAGAAAAGAAAAAAAACATAAAGCATTTTGCGCCGTGCGCCATATATTCGCCTCGCGCCTTTTCATATGCGCCGCGCCGCAAACAAAAATGGCGCGCCGTGCGCCATGACGTGTGCCTAGGCACGCCTTTCACAACTATGGTAAAACTTGATTTCAAACAACTTTTTTCACAGCTATGGTAAAATTTGATAGCGGCTCAGATCGACCATGGAACTTGGGATTAATTCAAATAGGTTGCCTTTTGACAAGGCCGTCACGTTTGAAAATTTTATCATTGGATCGCTCGTGGCTCAAGCGCGGACTTGCACAAACTTGAATAGAAACGTCGGACTGGACATTTGCTTGGAAATCAGAAATTACTCAAGGTTCGGGTCTGGGTCTTTTCGGATCGGTTCGGTTTGGTTTTTCGGTTTTCGGTTCGCATCTATTCTCGCTACTTGATTCTGGCTGATCTCTGCTCTTCTACTGTATCCTATTTATAGTTGTAACATTTGCTGGTTAAGGCG
>JASFAX010000761.1:0-56465 GCA_030737875.1 Allium sativum | reverse complement strand
AGGAGCCATCATAAACTTATTTCACATTTTAAATAATTCATAAAATTTCCAACAATCCCCCATTTGAATTTTTTAAAATATTATCGAGCAGTTTCTAAAAACATAAGACTGTGCATAAACAAAGGTGTCATCCGACTTGAACCTTTGCGTAGTGAATAAGATTCAGTTTTTACTAGAGTGACACGTAGTCTTGAACTCTATTCCTGACATCAAACCACACACAATCTTTTCTATAGTGCAATCAAATAAGCTCGTGCGTTTATGGCCATGCACGTCTATCCCAGTTTAGTGAACGCTCTAGAAGTTTTGCCCAAAAACTTCATAGGAAACGGCCACATTTCCACATTAACAAAGGTGAGTCTATCAAGAGCACTCCTGAAGGTAGGTACTCCACTCCAAATAGAGTATAGATCTCATTAAGAGTTTTTATTAACTCATCCTCTAATCACTTCAGGAATACATGCTTCTTAATCTAAAATTTAGCATGTTCATCTACTATCACTACACAACTTGTTTTTACCCACTGAACCTAGTTCTTGGGATCTCCAGTCATTTAGGTCGGGTTACCATTGTGCGTGATTCCACAATCACAGGGCAATAGTCCCATTCTTTTAGAATTATTAAGGACTTTCTTTCTGGGCAGTCCTTTCATCAAAGGTTCTGCCAAATTATCATCACCTTATATGTGATGTTCTCTAACAATACTATGCATACAACTGTCATTTCTTACCGTTATAATATTGGTTCTGTTTTTCTTTCAATAGTCGTCAAATTTTTCATCACTATATATGTGATGTTCTTTTACAGTATTGTGCTTACGACGTCGTCTTTTACCGTTGTAATAACGGTTCTATAATTTTTGCAATAGCCGTGGTACTATCGCAATTGATTACACCACTGATGTCGGTTTTTCCCTTGTGGGGATCTCAACTAGCAGATTTCTTTAGTTCTCTGCTTATTCACTAGCTGTGGCTAGTGCTATTATCTCAATCACTATAGTATACTGAGTCAAGATATTATGTTTCTTAGATTTCCCAAAAAACAGTTCTTCCAGCAATGCTAAATATATAGCCACTGTTCGCAATAGAATCATCAGATAAAGTATTTCGGTCTGTATCAGAATATTCTTCAAGTACAACTGAAAACTTTTCATAATGTAATCCAAGATTCATAGTTTATTTTAGGTATCTTATGACCCTCTCAATAGCATGTTAATATTCTATACTAGATCTACTGGTAAACTTGCACAATAATCCCATGACATAGGCAATGTCAGGTCTAGTACAATCAGTGGCATCCCGAAGATTGCCAATGATGCTCTCATAATCAGACTGTTTTACACCCTCACCCGTGTTCTTAAATAACTTTACACTAGGATCATATGGTGTACATGCAAGTTTACAGTCAATATAATTGTATTTCTTTAGAGTCTTCTCAGTTTAATGGGGTTGATCCAAAGAAAATCCCCTTTTTGACCTAGTAATTTTAATATCAAGGATTACACTCGCTTCACCTAGATCTTTCATATTAAAATTGGCACTTAATAAGGATTTGACTGAATTTATGGCATGAATGTTTGACCCAAAGATGAGTAGGTCATCTACATAAAGGCATATAATAGTGCAAATGTCATTCTCAGATTTGTAATAAATGCATTTGTCACTTTCATTAACTTCAAAACCATGTGAAGTGATTAATTATCAAATTTTTCATGCCAATGTTTAGATACTTGTTTTAAACCATATAATGATTTATCTAATTTGCATACTTTATGTTCTTGACCATGTACTACAAATCCTTTAGGCTGGTCCATATAAATTTCTTCTTCTAATTCACCGTTCAAAAATGTGGTTTTTACATCCATTTGGCGTATTCGTAAATTATGAATAGAAGCAAGTGAGATCAATACCCAAATGAATGTAATTCTCGTTACTGGTGAAAAAGTGTCAAATAAACCTATATTTTCTTTTTGCTTAAAACCTTTAGCTACCAGTTGTGTTTTATATTTATCAATAGTGCCATCAGGTTTTAATTTTTAAGAACCCATTTACAGCCTATAGATTTACAACGGGGGTAAATCTACCAAATGCTATGTCTTATTGGATTCCAGAGAATCCATCTCATCATTTATAGCCTCTTGCCAAAAAATTGGCATCTAAAGAAGGTAAGGCCTCTTGGAGGTTTAAGGGATCCTCCTCTATAGTAAAAACATAAAAATCCGGGCCAAAGTCTTTTACGGTTCTCATTCTTTTACTTCTTCTAGGTTCAACTTCAAAATTTTCATTAAATTCTGTTCTAATAGGCATACTAGAAGTGCCCCCACTATTCCTTAATTTAAAAAATTTGTTTCATAACAATCAGCACCATTTGTTTCAATTATATTATGTGTATTTAGGTCATAAAAAAAACTGTATGCTTTGCTATTAATAGCATAGCCTATAAATACACATTCATATGCTCTACTAGCCAATTTTATTATCTTAGGGTTTGGAGCGCAAACATATGTTAAACAAACCCAAGTTCTAAAATATGACACATTGGATTTATAATTCTTTTTAAAATTTCATAAAGTGAAATTTTATTCTTAGATTAAGGGATTCTAAACATAACATAGCATGCAGTCAATAAAATATCCCCCCACTAATATTTTGTTGCACCGAAATTTAATAAAATGACAATTACTAATTCGGTAAAGGTCCTATTTTTTTCAGCTTTACCGTTCATTTCAGGTGAATAGGGTGCAGTTCTCTTATGTACAATATATCACATAAAAAATCCAGAATAGAATTTGATTCATATTCTGTTCCTCTATCACTATGTAGTCTCTTAATTTTCCTATTTGCTTGATTTCAATTTTGAATGTTTCAAACATATCAGATGCATCACATCTTTAAGAATCAATGTCTTTCCAATCATATGCTTTATTTTCATTATTACCAGTCTCTACAGCTTAAGTGGTGTGATGATCTCACAACATACTTTCTGATCGTTAGCAACCGTGTATATTTTAAATATATCACGATCATAGCAAACATGGCGAGAAACACCAATGTCTACCCACCAACCCTCTGATTCACCAACAAGGTGAATCTCATTAATCATAGCTGTTAGAGGCTCCTCAGTCAGGTTTGCCTGCGGTGCAGGGTCTGGCCTGTTCCAACACTTTTATGTCATATGACCTGGTTTTCTACATTTGTATTATAGAATAACTGTCCAGATTCATTCATTTGGGTTGGTTGTTGCTGTCGTTTATGGTTTCCTTGCGGATTCCATTCTGTTATTTACTGGCCGTTGTGGATGCTTACTTTTTTAAATGTTCATATGTTTGAGAATTTATATTTTCTCATAGGAAAATATTCATAAACTCAGAGACTAACATAATTGAATCACAGAAAAAATTAATTTCTGCATTTTTACTTATCAGTCTTAGTAGATACTTAGAACTCAATCTCGATATAAGTCAGAAAATCAAAATCTGCATAAGCATTCTTTACGCTATGTATCTCACAGAGGAAATCTCACAAAAGATAGTGATATCTAGCATTAGTTGCCTATTGGTAATGAAAACTTTGATTTTAATTCAGTATGGAACCATGTTCGGTCAAATTCTTTGATTCGGGATTGTACATGTGCTCCCAGAATATCCTTAAACGCATTGCTGGTTTCAAATAATAAGTTCACTAGCAAAGATAAAATTATCACTTGGAATGTATCTACTGATCCTAAGTGTAATTTGTGCTCAATACCTTCATGAAGACATAAAACTTATTTATCTTAACTGCTCATATTCCAAGCAAATTTGGAACTATCTTAGGTGTAAGTTGAAAATTCCTAGATCTAACAATTATGAGCAGCATCCTGTTTAAAAATTGTCTACCATTCATGGTTCCATATTTGTTTTATTGCACATAATCAACAAAGAGGATAAATCCCGTTAATAGAATGTACCTTCATGAAGTCTGATTCTCCAAGTGATTACTCCTTTTTTATTATCCAGCTTCTTCTACCACTTGTGGCAGAACTTTGTTGGAAAATAATGCAAATGTTCGGTTGAAATTTAATGAGCAGTCTCTCTAGCAGGTCCAATTTGGTATGCTCGCCAATTCCAGCTCTTCACTATCCAATCGTTTGTCGCGATGAATCATCATCGACAACTACCATGGGGTCCAGATCTCCGACTCCTACTGCTGGCTCGAGGATCCAAATGCTGATCAAGTTGACTGAATTTGTTCTTAAGCAGTGCGATTTGAGATTAGGCCGCCGAGACTGAATGGGGCAGCAGACAAAGCCATTGTTTCATTTATCGTCTTCAAATTGTTGGGAAACAATGGCTGAGTCGCGGACTAGGTCGCTCTCTTGAAGACGATTCGGCGATCTGGTCGGTGATGCAAAACCAGTTCGTACTTCCGTCGCCGCCTTTAGGATAAAACAGCTCTCTAAAATTAATAACTGATTTGCTTTGCACAACAAATCAGTGCAGATTTGCACTTTCGAAATTAATAACTGCTCAAAAAATTCTGTAAGAATATTTTAATGGCAGTGGAGAGAAATAGTATATTTTTTCTGTAGTAATCTCGTCTACAACTGAAGATAATATATAGACGGATATTAGGGTTAATCGAAAATACTGGGCAGAGGAAAAAAAATAGGATCTGCTGAAAATACCGGGTCAAGAGTTTACCGCTTCATAAATAAAAGTTGGTTCAGAAATATTTTCTGTATTTAAAAAATAGTTCGAAAAACGCAATGTTTTCTGGACCAAAAATATAAGTGTCTACACCACATAGCCAAGGCCGAAGGCCCAAGCCCAATCCCGAACCGAACCAGGCCGTGCCGGGTCGAGTCGGTCGGTCGGTCACGCGCGTGTGTGGTGGTCATGATGCATGGTCTCCCTCCTCACAACAAAGCATGCATTGGGAGCCCAAGGCCTCAACATGACTTCTTAGAAACAAGTATAAATACATGCATCTTTCTTATAATCCCATGATGTGGGACTATTCACAAATAGGAGTCATCATAAACTTATTTCATATTTTAAATAATTCATAAATTTTCCAACAGAACCATTCGCAACGACTTTATTAAAGATCTATTTTCCTGAAGTACGAAGACATAGAAATGACTTCCAAGTAGTTGAAGCATTGTTGTCTATATTCATAGACTAAAAATGCTTCCCAGTGCAATACTTATTATACATCCACTTCGACCAAAAGTTATGTCGAGTAAGAAAAATTTCACATTAGCTTAATAACTTATGCTCGTTTCAAGTCTGCGAAGAATTTTAAACCAACACCAACTTCCATTTGGGTTGGCATAAAGTTCTCCATGCCACCTTGTGCTTGCAGCCTCCCAAAAAGAAGTCTGCGCATAGAGTGTTAAGTTTATCAAGTCTATGTTCTTGTAATTGATATATGAGGAGCCCATATGAGTATAGAAGGAGTGATCATAGTGTGGATGAGCATAGCACGTCCAGCAGAGCTTAGCTAGTTTACATTCCAACCTTGAAATTTCTTTTGCACCTTAGCTAGAAGAGATTGGCAATATGCATAATAAAGATATGTAGATGATAACGACAATCCTAGGCATTTAATAGGCAAAGCACCCAGTTGAAAACCAATGAGTTACTGAATGTGATGAGGGTTAGATACATTGTCACTGAAATAAACTCTTGATTTAGCCGTGTTGACAGAGAGGCCAGTATGAAGATAGAGCTTGTGGAAAACAGATTGAAGGGTTAATGCCGATGAAGTTGTTGCTTTGCCAAACACCATTAGGTCGTCAGCATAAAGAAGATGTGAAATAATAGGAGTACTTGCTGAAGATGTGATAAATTCTATATTTAAAACAGCCTTATTCGTCAAATAAGAAGGAACAAAACTTCATTGCGATGAATTAATACGGTGATAAGGGATCACCCTGACGTATGCCCCTATTAGACGATATGAGTCTCTTAAGAATCTCTTGAATCAGGATGGAGAACGTGGGGGTGGAGATACAAGCATATATCACATTGATGAAGGGTGTCGGGAAGCCCATCTTAGCCATGATGTAGCATACAAGTTCTCTGTTAATAGATCATAAGCTTTACTCAGATCAATTTTAGCACAAAATATATGTGAACCTGGTTTCTTGAACTCTCGAAGCAACACATGTGCAAGAAGAATGTTTTCACCGATGTGCCTACCAGAAATGAAAGCACATTGGTTCTCCGAAATCATGTGTGGCAGATTAGAGAGCATATTGCTTAGAACTTTGTAATATACGTTGCGGCACGAAATTGGATGGTACTCAGTGACGTTTAGAGGTCTTTCATTCTTAAGTATCAAGGTAATAAAAATATGATTAGATCCTTTGGGAATTACAACAGCATGGAACATGTCATTGATAACATGTAGCAGTTCATGCTTTGTACTATCCCAGTGCAACGTATAAAATTTGGCATTCATGTCATCAGGCCCTGGACTGGAATCTTCATGAATTGGGAATACTGCAGTTTTAATCTCAGATAGATGGATCTCTTTCGTATGTTCTGCTTGCCCAAGCTCATTAATAGTGGCAATTGGTTCGAGTTCCAGAAAATCGAAAACCCTTCCACCATTAAACAACTGAGTGTAGCATGAAAGAGCTTCATTTCAATGTCATCAGGGTTGATCAGAAAATTGCCATCACAGGTAATAAATGCCTTTATATTATTCCCATAACGCCGAGATGACACACACACGCACATATAAATATATGCAAATATTCTGCTACACCTTTATCATTCTCTGAAATACAACCATCTATTCTGATTTTAATATTAATTATTTCTCTTTTTTCACTACACTATATTATTTAATTCAATCGAAAAGAAAAATAATGAATACTAAAATATGAGTGGTTGGATTTAGGGGGAGATAATTAAAAGTGTAGCCAGTAAATCGTCAGTGATACACAGTAAACTTATCGAAATATAAATTAATGGAGAAGCTTTTAAACTAACTTGCAGCTTGGTTGGTTTGGTGTAGCCTAGGAAATTTGAAGGTGTAGTGTTCGAGCCTGAAGCTGCATTAATCACGAAGAAGATTTTAGGGCCAACATTTTTTTTACCTACAGCTTGCTGTTTTCTCTTTATTTTCTTCTCCCTGAACCATGTTTTGCCTAGGGCAACCCACATTATAGTACTGGCCTGTATATTATAAGTTCTGCTATTCCAACTCAGTTCTTTGCTGCCTTCTATCATATAAAACTAGTAGAATAAAGCGGGGCAAATTGATGATTCCTCCTAGTCCTCCTACTTTTTTGCTTTTCTTTTGTGATTTTTTTTTTTTTTCCTTTCATTTTTTTTATATGGATGATAATATGGTCATATAATTAAATTCAGTGTATCCATCCGCAATTTTAGCAAGACAAATTAGTTCAACTTTGCCCGCTCAGTTGTATCAGAAAATATCTCTTTAGTCTTTACAATCAGAAATTATCTACGTATATTATGTAGGAGTAAATTTCTCAACAAATCACATTCAAAATTTAAAAAACCAAGAATAATTCAAAATTTAAAAATTCCTAAGCTTACAAGATTCATATAAACAATCAAATATCAATCAAATTAATCAATCAAAAGCTGCAGATAAAAAAAAGCATCGAACCCAAACAGATAATTAAATATCCTACCAAACTAAAATTAAAAAGATAAACAGTAATTAAACAAAGTTAATTAACTCATTTCATTAACCAATAAAATTATGATGCTAAATCTTTCTACCATCAAGAACAAGAAACGATGATCATGATGCACTAACCATACACATCATATACACATCATAATCATCTTTAAAAAAAACCCACCTAACACAAATAATTAAATGAAACAAAACGAAAACAATCATAAATTCCATAAATCTATCCCATGACTGATTCAATTATGAAGAGGGTTGGGGCCAGTAGGAACAAGTCTCTTAGAAACTCCATATCTTGGGTCAATCTCATCATCGTTCGGCGAACTTCTTCTTCTTCTCCGTTGAGGCTGCAGATACATTCTGCACCATGGAAGGTTTCGTTTGTGAAGATTTTCCTTGCAGAACTGCATTGTGGCTGCTTCGTTAATGCTGTTGATTTGATGCCATGAAGGTTGATATGCAACGCAGACTATTGTTTGGAAGAAGATGCAGATGATGATGAAGAATTTGTTTAACAAGTGTTTTTCCATGGCTGAAAGTTTGTAGAGAGTTTCGATTGAGTAAATGTTGGAGAAATAGCAGATGAGTTGGAGAGTACTGTAGAGAGATGTATAAATTCTAAGGCAAGATACCCATGAAATGAAAAATAAAGTTTTTTTTTAATTATTTTTATATTGACGATGATCGAGATTCACGTAGAGTTAAAATACCTGCTTGTGTTTTAAATCTAGGGTTTGAGTTTTTTCAAAATATCTTAGCTAAAGCTAAATTTGATTTTAGTGGATTCCGTTTAATAATGGGTTATGATGGGCTTTGAAGTATTTTTTTACAACTTTAATTAGGCCCATGAATTTTTTATGACCTTAAAAAATGAATCCGAAGGCTTGTAAGTTTCTTTTGCAAAACTTAATTGATACAACTTCTAATTAACATACAATAGATGATATGATACAATAAATGACAAAAGCAATAGATAATAACTTAGCCAGCATATACATATGTAAAGATTTAGATTTATATCTATCCCAATTTGTATGTAAAATTTCTTACCTTAATGTTAAACTGTTCGATACAAAATATTTTAAAAAATGTTTCTAAAGCATGCTTTGACAATATAAAATAAAAATATAAATGTTTACGCAAATGAACTCACAAACATACACACATACACAAATATAATGATTAATCCAAAACTTCCCAATTGATTCAAAGAGAACTACCATATTATGTTAAAATTTTCTAATATATTTGTGAGCATATGTATTTAAATTAATTAATGAATATAAATATACAAATAATTAGAGTTTCAACCCAAAATGTTATGTAATGACGGACGGAACAAAATCCTCCTTCCTTCCACGTAGGGCGCACACATATGAGTGGACACACACATCCTAAAACAAAAGAAATCCCCGATGTTACGTGTCTACCAACTTATATTTGTACTTCACTCCTTCAAACCGGCATTCCTACCTTAACAACATGCGAGACAATCCTAACATTTTCCCCCTTGACTCGCATCCTACAAGTAACTTTTGAGAGCACTGCCTTGCCTGTATGGTCCAGTACGTAATATTCGGCTCTAATACCACTCTTATGTAACGGCGGTCGGAACAAAGCCCCCTTCCTTCTAGCTAGAGCGCACACATATTAGTTGACACATATATCCCCGTAACAAAAGGAATCCTGCTGTTACGTGCCTATCAACTCATATTTGTACTTCACCCGTTCAACTTATTCTGTGACTATTTATTCGAACCGTCATTCCCACCTTAACAACTTGCAAGACAATCCTAGCACAAAATACTTTATTATTTAATAGTCAAAATATTGTAATACCGTAAGTGCACACATAAAATCAAAGAGGGTACCAACAACTAGGACTGTCAATGGATCATGTCGGGTCGGGTTCGGGTTCATTTATAAACGGGTCGGGTCAACCTGTTTATTAAACGGGTCGTCTTTTCCCAACCCCAACCCGACCATTTATAAACGAGTTGACTCGACCTGTTTATAAACAGGCTGAACCGACCTGACCTGCGTAACCTGTTTAATTAAATGGGTCGTTTCCGGTTTACCCGTTTGACCCATTAACAAATATTGCTCACTAATATAAATAGCAAAATAACCAAATCACCAACTAGCAAACTATTGTATAATCACCAATAAGCAACAAGTTACAAAATCATCAACAAGAACCAAGTTACAAAATCACCAACACGCAGAACATATATAAAGCATGAAATCACTATATCACAAAATCATTCTCCATACATAGGAATATATGAGCATATTACATACATAAAAGACTCACGGTATGGAAAAGATAATGTTGTTATAAGTAAAATATAACTGACAACGTATAAGAATAAATTAGTAAAATATAACACATTACACAAGAATATATGAGCATACTGATTACTGCATACATAAAAGACTATCACTAACAGCATACATAAAAGACTAACACTAATAACATATATAAAAGACTAATAGTATGGAAGAGATACATCATATAATCGGGATTAGTGGGTCAAAATTGGGATGGCAGGTCAACCCTAAACCCACCCATTTATAAACACACTACGCCATAGATGGCCTATCGCAACGAAAACTCATAGTGTTGCTAGCTATAATGTTGTCATTGTTATGTTGTTTTTGGTCTGTTGCAACGCACGCTTCAATGTGTTAGCATATGTATCAGTAGGATGTTGCAATAGATCTAGATATATTCTAATTAAAAAAAATTAAAAAAATATACCTTAGTGATCCACACCTTTAGTTAAAACAAAATCTTGGTCGTCCATCCACCCTATCAGTCTGCACCTCAGCTAATGTATTTCCCCCTTTTATTTTCATTTCACCGCTTTTTTTTTTCAGTATGTTTTCTACCCCCAAATTCCCAAAATCAATCCAATACTTAAATTTCCAAAATCAATCTAATCTCAAAACCCTATCGAATATTTTCAAGTCATGAAACCCATAACCACGCCCAAATCGAAACTAGCCGCTGCTAGAGCTGCAAAAAAGGGTAATGATAAATATCTTATTGCCCTAGAACCATCGATGGATAGCAGCAGAAGTAGAAGGTAATCGATACGTAGGACTTGGATGCCTCAAAGTACATTATTTTACCTTTTTATTATATATTGTATTATTATTGCAAGATGAACCCTGTATCTTAGCATAACAGAATGATCAATTGATGAAGTTTATGTCGATTGACAGGGGATGAGTTACAAAAATTGAAGAATAAAGAGGGATAATTATGTGTTTTGGTATAAGATCACAGGTAAGCGTTGGTACAACTAGAAGAGGGATAAATATTCTATGTTTACTTTTCCTATCCTCTTATACCTCATGTCATTGAAAAAGAGAGAAAGGGGAGTTCATATATGAGTTCTCTTCTTAGTGCAACACTTGATAATGTGTTGGATCATGCTATAGATACTGAAGTAATGAAGTATAACGATTTCATTATACTGGTATATCTTACATTTTCCTTTGCTCTTATTACATTCAAAATTGTTATATTGTCTAAGTATTTATAAACGTTAACCACTGGTACGATATGAAAATTAAAATATAAGCTTATACTTTTATTGTCAAATAGCGAAGATGAAAATGGGGTTAGATAATATAAGCTTATAATTTTACATGGTTTGGCCTACAATTTTTATTATATCATCTGCTGAGTGAGGAAATCCCACTTCAGTTCAACTCATGTGTCCAATAGTTTGGCAGTTTGTAATAACCGGCTACGAATGCAGCAAATTCAAGTTGCAAATTTCTCTGTTTTCTAAAGCAATTGTCAACTTAAGCTTTTGGTGTTGTAGGCTGAGATGATGGCAAGCGCTTAATCCCAGTCAAAAACCCAAGCTATGGCAGATGACGAAGATATGGATCCAACGGTCTGCATCAACACTCACTTGTTTAAGGAAGATACTCAGCTAGTGGTGATATTTTGAAGTAAAGTCAATTTTAGCTTCAACATGTCCATTTCAGTTTTATATTTATAACAAAAATGATGGCTAATTAGCATGGTTTCAAAATGAGTGAAAATGATTTTTCTCCTATTAGCTAGAACTATGATAGGAAATGTAGTTATTTTCTAGCAGCAAACATGTCTTTCAGTTTTGTATTTATAATAGAAATGAATGTGAATTTAGAATGTTTTTAAAATGAGTGAAATGATTTTGCACCAACTTGTTCATATACTATGTAAATATTTGGTACATCGTTTTCCACATTGTTTCCATTCGTTTCGGGTATCTGATTAGCTAATTAAGTGGATATGAAACTGGTAGATAATGTGGGGTGTGTGTATATATATAGGTGAAGATGGAAAATTGAGTGGATAGTGATTAGAAGGTGATGTCCAGGCATTGGAAATTAGAGCACTTGAGGTTCTTTATTTCCCTGAATGATTGGATGCTTTTGGATGCTCTGAAGAAATAATAACAGCAGCAGCTATTCTGTGTGTTCAGCCAGTAAACATACAATCTATTACCATATTAGCAAGATGATATTATCCAGGATAACTATCGATCAGATAATTTGTTCAAATTTAAAATGTAATTTTTTTTGCTTTCTCTGTTCTCGTATGGTAACTTCATCATCATTGATATCTTTATGTATAAATGTGTTGATACTTTGTTCAGAACACGTGATTTTAAACTTTATTTTCAAAATGTTTAAATCCTCGTTTTTAGGCCATCATATCACACCAATTAGCCAGTATTTAGTAGGCATTCATATCACACCAATTAGCCAGTAAAAAGTATGATGCCTGTCCTGATTGAGATTTGTTTATTTACAGTGTTTTGTAGGCATTTATATCACACCAATTAGCCAATAAAGAGGTTAGACTTGAAATAATCTTGTTTTAGGTAAGTTTTTTCAAAAGCTTGTTTAATTTAGACATTCGATTTGCAGCTTATGGTTACAATTTCATATGATCACTAGAAAAGTATAACAAAAATGAACACTTGGTCTCAAAAAAGAACCAACATTTTTGAACATTTGTACAAACTGAAATCATATATGTTCATTTTTTATATGATCACTCATTCTTATGATATGTTGCAGAATCTAATTTCTGGAAAAAAAAAATCTCTTTGTTACCATAAAAATAAAATCAAACGGTTGGTATCAAAAGGTTCACTATAAACTCATATTTCTAATTTCCGCAGAATCTAATGTATGTAGCTATGCTTATTTGAGTTTCTAATTTCCGCAGAATCTAATGTTAGTTTATTTTTTTGACGACCAAATGAGATGGAGCTGGCATTTGAACATATGACACAAACTTAGATTGACTGGAAAGAAGGATTCTAATGCTCGAGCCCTATGACCAGGGATGTGACTGTGAACCAAATGCAATTTGATGCCATATGTATATTATGTTTTCTGCATTTTTAATAATTGTCACACTTGATAATCATACAACTCCAGATTATGAATATGTATTTTTCCAGTTTCTACAGGTTCTGAACATGCTTCCTCTTAACACAGAGTTTGGTGTGCATCATTCAGACTTGTTTGCAATTTTGATGGAAGCAGTCGAAACTTGAAATATTTCAAAATGAACTTATCAAGGTTTGCATTGATCATTCCTTGCTGTCTTAATTATCTTGCTTATGATTGTATGTGGGAGTCTGCATATGAGTGAATCGAGTGACAATGTAGTGAGGAATGTATGTAAATATGAATGATTGTGTAATATATGAGTGAATGTGTGGAGTCAAAAAATTTGTACCATTTGAAAAATTGAAATAAAATATTTATTTGAATAAAATACCATGTTAAAATAATTTTTGTTATAATATTATGAAATCTTTGATTAGTAGCAGTTGAAATCTAATTACTTTTAGCAGTTGTAAAACAAATTTTAACAACTGCTAGAAACAGTTATAAAAAGGGTTGACTTTATTACGATTGCCAGTTGTACTAGACATATTACAACTGTTTTTGGCAGTTGTGAAAGGGTATTTTTTTTGTTGTACTGGTACCTGTGGCAACATCAGTACCGATGTTGCCTTAGGGTCGCGAAAATGTTGCCTTTGACTCTAAGGCAACGCGACAAAAGGCAACCCCGAAAAAGTGTTGCCACAGATCATTTTTTACTTATAGCAACACTTTTTGGTACCTATTGCGTCACTTCTCTGGGGTTGCTGTAGACCATCTATGGCGTAGTGATAGTTCAAATTCGAGTTGACCCTAAAATGACCTACCAACTAAAGAGGTTGGGTTAACTTGCTAATTTCCATGCAGGTTTCGTGTCGGGTTTCTGGTCGTATAAGAAATTGACAGCCCTACTAACAACCTTTAAAACATCGAATTGTATAACATGTTTAGAATATTAATATAAATAATTTTAGAACATAGATCCATGATTAAACATTTCTTTAATCATATAGAAAATTTATTTCAACCAACCAAATTAAAAATAAATCAATTTATTTAGCAAATTATTTAAATTGTAGTACTAATCCTAAATCATGGTGGCGTTTTATATATTGTGATAAACATATTACATCTAAAGGAGCAATGAAAATTAGAATATGTTCAGGTCTAGCCAATAAGCTTTATTTTGATCTAGAAATCCCTCCTTATATTCTTGAATTCACAACCAATTTTTGCAAGGGATGCATGAACCACATAGCTCTTTATTTTATTTAGTGTTTTGACTTGATCTAGACTTGATAACTTTTGAAAAATTAGATATGGAATTTTGGCCACGATTGAGGGAGGAAGAGAGAAAGGAAATATAATAAGGACATATAATGAAAGGAATTTATAATAATGGAACCTTTTTTATTTGAAACACCCCGCACCCCTTAACATTCCTCAAAATAGAGCCATGTTAAGAAATGTGAAGCACTATATGCATAAAGACTTATAATCATAGAGACTAATATTCACATGACATAAAACAATAAGTACATCAGAAAACATTTTATAACTGAAACAAAACACTTATTTCAAAACCACATAATAATTTCAGTTTCAAACTACATGTCTCATGAAAACCATATCTCAGTCACAAATAAGAGTACAATATGAATATCCCTCAAAATAGCCATCAATTAAACCAACATCATGAAATAAAATAGAACAAAAGGTGAATACGTTTGCAACAAGAATGAGCCTTTAGGAACAATCCTCTAAAAGAATAAGAACTAAACACCTCTAAGCTTTGAGTCCAAAGAGGAAGAAAAAGGAGTGGGTCAGACATAAAGCTTGGTTAATGGTATAATTACTAGCTTGATTGAGTAATAAAGGGAAGATATATTCAATAATAGTTCTAGTTTCATATTGGGGAAGTGTCTGTGTACAAATACAAATTAAGGTGAACATACTGGAAAAATATACAAAGAATGATGAGTGAACTAACGAGTATAGATCTATTCGATTGTTTGCACTTTTTTAATTACTAAACCTGTAGAGGTGATTAGGATTTATTCCTAACGTTACCCATCGATCAACTGTTAATCTACCATTCTACATGGTAGCTTATGCCACTATGGATTTCGAGTTTTATCCGATCTGACCCATCAGTAAAGACAAAACATAAATGTTGATGGATGCAACAATGGATTATTTTCCTTCGTAGATGCACATGCATGCCCATTGCACCATTGGATGCACCAGCACATGGCCTGTCTCCATTGCCCTTTTTTACCTAATCAGGATAAGGATGTCCTGTCTCCACCGTTGTTTGTGAGACCATCAATGATAAACTTAAAAGGAAATGCAGTCGACATGGATCCTAGCGAACAAATATTATAATTTGCACCTCATCCAAAATCCCTCTTGAATCAGGCCTTAGCTTTTGGTCGTTAGTTCCCCTAATCAGCCCCCATGCTGTTGGAACAGAGCACAACAAAAATATGCTTATTAACTTATGTTGCTTATTTTACTCAATTAACTTCATGCGGCTGAGACACATCATAACTAATACTTGTTTATTTAACTTAACTTCAATTTTATGTTCATGTCAATAATAAGCATTTTGATCATTTCATTCAACTATAACCTTCGTGTTATAATTATATTTGTAGTTAAGCGCAATCTATCCATTATGATTTGTATGTGTGTTTGTACAAGTTATAATAATATTACTTTGTAAATAGGTTCAGTATTTTCAGCTACAACCCGTATCATAATTTACTTTTAAATCTACTTAATTTTCCTATTCCATTCTAATCCCTTTTTATTTACATATCAATACTTCATGCACATTATTATGTAAATTTAGTCCTATATGTTTAACCCATATTTACACGATTTGTGAGGACTCGAAAATTCACCTCTCGAAAATTTACACTGATTCCCTCAATCATGAATTCCCAAGCGGCAAAACATCGAAAACTCACTGGTGAAGTAAAAAGAATAAGAGCAACATAGAAAACAATGGAATATAATAGAATCTCACATCAAATAGATAAATATAATAATCAATTAACTTTTACAGTTAACCAAAGCTGTGATTTCTCACCCAAGGCTATCCAAACTTTCCGGATCTTCTGGATGAACCAACCATGGCTTCCGCACTCGACCCACTTCCTAAACACACCCATGGCACTAAAGTTTCGGCTATGGACATGGATCTAGCCAAACTCCACTTCTAGCTTACTTCTTCCTCTCCATCTTCTCATGATCTCCTTCCTCTTTGCACCAGACCACCTGAAATTGCTTCCACCTCCACGAACCACCACAAAACAACCTGCACCACCTCATGAACTCATAACCACACCTAGGGTTGTCAATGGGTCGGGTTGGATCGGGTCAAGTCGTGTTCGGGTTGAGTTCGGGTCATGTCAGCTCAACCCATTCATTAAACGGGTCGGTTTCGGGTTGACCCGTTTATAATCATGAGGGTTTCAGGTTTGATTCGTGTAAACCGTTAAGAAAAATATTTGTATAAAAAGATGAAAACAGAATGAAGGGTGTTGTTGTTGTTCACTTGTTGCAAGCTAAGATGAGAATAAAAATGTAAAAAGTTGTTAGTGTGGGAATAAACATGAAAATGTGAAGGAGTAAATCAATGAAGAGTAGAACCACAGAAATTAGAATGACTAAATGGGTGGCGGCTTGGTAATTGGAAAATTAGGGTAAAGCGGCAAATGGATAGAGGACTGAGCTGGTCCTATGTTTTGTAGATTATAGAGTAATAAAAATATGTTTTATATTAAATGGGTCATGACAGGTCAGAAACGGATTCATGGGTCTGGTTGGGTCAACCCGTTTATTAAACGGGTCAGAGCGGGTTGACCCGAAATTGACCCGTTTATAAATGGGTTAGGTCGGGTTTTTTCATGTGGGTTACGAGTCGAGTTAGAAATTGACGGCTCTAGCCACACCTTACTTTCCCTATGAAAGTCACGACCTAGGGACTTAAGTGGAGGAAACAAACTTTGTTTTATTTTAAACTAGCATAGAGATTAAATCTAAATCTATAAAGTATAGATCTTTGTTTATTCTTTGATTTGGATTTGTTTTTCACTCGGTTTCTCTCATTATTTTACCATTAAGGTAGCCTCCATTAAAGAGGTTTTTGCAGCTTTTATAAAGAAGGGGAAGAATTGAGAAATAAAAGGAAAAATGGAGGCTTAAGCATGTGTTTGTAAGAAAGGGCTAACTAGGGTTTCATAACATGGAAAATTACTAAAATGCCCCTCCCTACATATGCAAATTTCGGCCTAAACAAGTTCACGGGACAAACCTATGTGCACAGCATGTGGTGGCATTAATTTTGATTAAAAGTGATGTTTGATGTTGACCTTTAATCTTGATTTGATATGGTATATTTGCATTTAATGCCTTAGATTTGGTATGATTTGATATCTTGTTTTACTCTCCATTAGTTAGTTGTCTGATGATACTTTAGTACGCAGACCTGTACATGAAGAGGTAGACAACTTCTGTAATTTATTACTGATTATTCATTAACTGTTTTGACTTTAATTTACAGTCATATTATCTGATATATATTTACCTATATTTAGATGTAAATAATATAACCAAATAATATTCATATCAATATATATAAATCCTACTATCTTTTATAAACCATTTATATATATAAAAGTACAATAGATTTTCGTCCTAAACTGACAAACATTACAAACGTTACTATCAAAACATGTTTATATTCATTTATTAATAAACAATTATCATTTTATAACATATAATAAGTTACTAAATTATTAAATCATGTCCAAAGTCAATAATTCGATTATTAATTATCATGACCTCGCCGATGAAGTCATAATTACTTTTTATTTCCAAAAATAAAATAAATTATTTTATTTCATATTCTTACTTAATTAGATAAATAAGTGTACCTGTCCAAAACCGTTCGCGATCATTGAGAAACTAGAAATTCACCAAAAACTGATTTCTTATCGTTTCTGATGGAAATCATATTTGTTCCGATCTTGCTTAAAATCCTTTGAACAAATGTTGTTAATGTATGAAAAATACATAAATTGGATATTTAAATTAATTAAGTATCCTATTTTATTATCATAAAATTTTGGGTAGTTACATGGTTGTTCTTTATTTCTGTTATTTCCAAGCGCAAATAAAAGGATTATATCAATCGCCAAAATACTAACATTTACATATTTAGGCATATTTTAGACACAAACCACAAATAAGTATAGAATTCATAAAATAACCGAAGAAAACAGAAAGATGGAAGAAGACTAAGATGATATCTTATAACACTTAAATAAAATAAAATTATAAGAAAAAGAATGAAAAACTGTAGAAATAACTTACAGAAAAGAGACTTATGGAAAATATTTAATTATAGAAAACTAATAAAAATTGTAAGAAAAACTGTGAGGAAAAACTACATCAAGTTCTACAACTATTAGGAACCCTATTTTCCTAAATTACCAAAAATCTAAAATAATTATGAAACGACATGTGGTCCAAAGCATCAATTCGTGGCCCTTGCAGATCTTGCCTCCAAAACGATATAAATTTATGTATATATGAATGCTATTTCTATAAATCTTTTCCTCTAAAAATTTTAGGCCATCTCCGCCTTTAAAGAAAAGGCGGAACCCTAGTGGGGAAGAGATTGTATTATGAAGAATGAGTTAGGTCTACAGGTCAATTTATAGGTTAGGCTAAGATTCTTAGGCCATTGGATTTTTAGATTGAATCTATGCTAAGCACACGTAACCAATAGGAATTTTCCATGTCGGCTAAATTAACATTTAAACCAATAGAAATAAGCCAATTCATCATAGTACGAAGAAAAACATGTTCATCCATTCTCGCACCCAGCTGGGCCCGACTTTCACAAATGTTTAGGTAGTTTAACCCACCCTCTACCTGGGTTGACCCCGGAGTCGACCCGCTCTATGCAATATTTTTCTTTCTTATTTCTTCTAAATTTTTTTCCATAACTTCTTAATTTTAACTCTATTTCTTACAACCAAGTATGTAATTGATTAGAAAATTGCCACAGACCCAATGCTGCAGGTTCCGTAGACAAATTTTGAAAAATTCCCAACTTATTAATTAACTAGTTCGTTAATTAATTACCAAGTCTTAAAAATTCATGATGTTATATTCTCCCCTACTTAAAGGATTTTGTTCTCGAAATCTTCAAGGATAAAAGAATAGGATGAATATTTTCATCTAAATACCTATTATCATCTACTTGAACACCGTCCATTAGTATCTATTGTCCTTAAGTTTTGTAATTTGATTTATGTAGCTATGCAACAGTGTAGTGTGTATGTCCTTAACTAATGCAAAATATTAGGCAGTCTACTGATTCAGTCGACCTTCTTTCATGCAATTATGCTTGTGCAATATATCCAAATGTACGCAAAAATCCCAATGATAGAAGATTCTTCTACTTGCTCTCTTCAAACATCATTCACATGCAACAATCATTTGATAATCATCAATTATGTCAATCGTGGAAATAAAGAAAAAATGCACATACATCCATATACATATATTTAGTGTCCTATTTTGCTAATCACTAATAGTGTCTAGTTTGTGTATATGCATCCACCGCATCCACTTGCAATCATTTGAAACCACTTATGTATATCATATATAACATGCTCTATCAACATGTTTGAACTAAATCCTATCATCCGTAGGTTATACCCAATTTACTGATTCAAAGAATATGAAAGATAAAACCTATTTTAAAGCTAACGATGCAGAAAATTCAAAGTGTTCCATCAAAAAGGAATGGACAATAAACGTATATCTTTTATTTGGCTTCCCACGCAGCCTCATTTTTATCGTCTCCACACCAACATGAGGGAGATCTACAAGGTTTTCCATACAGTGCCTCGAAGGGAGCCATCCCAATGCTTGTCTAGATAATATTATTATACGCGAAATCTACTAAGGTAGATGCTCCTCATATGTCCTTCCGAAGTCTAGGATACACAGCCTCAACAAATCCTCTAGAATATTGTTCACCCTCGTAGTCTGGTGCTGAGGGTGGGAAGCTGCACTCATCCTAAGTTGTGTTCCAAATGCCTCTTGCAGAATCCTCCAAAACTCACTAGTAAAGATAGGATACCTATTACTCACAATGCTGGTAGAAATGTCGTGGTGTCAAATGATCTCTATCATATACACAGAAGCCAAACAAGAAGACATCCTTTTGTCCTTGACCGAAATGAAATGGATGCTCTTAATCAATAGGTCTACTATCACCAAACACTAGTGTTGCCTTTCCTCAATTTTGGTAACCTATCGATGAAGTCCATATATATGCTCTCCCATTTCCGTAATGGTACATCTAACAGCTGCAGAAATCCACCAGATTTCCTTTACTCTACCTTTACTCTCTGACAGACCATGCACTTCACCACAAACTCAGCCACATCTTTCTTCATGCCGGTCCAACAAAACTCTCTTCATGTCACTATATATTTTATCACTACCGAGATGGACGGTCATCCTCGAGTGGTGGGCCCCAGCTAGCACCGCACTCACCAAATCGCCAGTACAGGGCACACAAAGCCTTCCGGTTCTACATAATCATCCACTGCTAGAATAATGTTGTAAATGTCTAATGGTATTTCCTCTATAAAGTCTATAAAAAATATCTGGTAGCTCGAGATCCTCTTGTTTTCTCTATCCAGTCTTCTCCAACAATGTAGTTTGCATGTCCGAAGATGCCAGCAATCCTAGAATATAGTCCGTAGAAAGTCTAGAATCAAAAGTTGATATATATTCCAAGCTCTCCCACTGTACGAATAGAGGACTCAAAGATGCCTTCTTCCTACTCAAGGCATCCACGACTGCATTCCCCATACCAGGGGTATAAGCTATCTCAAAATGTAACTATGCCAAGAACTACATCCAATGATATTGTCTCAAATTCGGATCTTTCTACAAGAATAAATACTATATAGACTTATGATTGGTGTAGAGCTCAAATATCTTTCCAAGCAGACAATGCCTCCATGACTTGAGTGCAAAAACTATCGCGGCCAATTCTAAATCGTGGATACGGTAATTCCTCTCATGAACACTCAACTGCCTGCTCCAATAACATACGACCTAAGCCTCCTACATCAATATCGTACAGAAACTAGTCCCATATGCATCGATGTATATTGTGAACATATTAGAACCATCAGGAAGTGTTAGCAATGGTGAACTGGTAAGAGCCTTCTCGAGTCTCATGAAGGAATCCTCACAATTGTATCCCAAATGAATGCCAAATTCTTCTTGGTGAGGCAGGTAAGCAGTGCCAAAATTCATGTAAAGTCTTTAATAAACTTTCTATAATACCCAACCGGACCTAAAAAGATCCTCATCTCAATCACGTTTTTAGGGGTCTTCCACCCCTACCACATGGCAGGATCCACCACTAACCAATCACTAGAAACCATGTTCCCTAAGAAACACACTTCCTCTCACCAGAAATGGAACATCGAAAATTTCTTGTTAAGATGATGCACTCGAAGAGTACGGAGAACCTCTCCCAAGTGTAAGGTGTGCTCATCCTCTCTCCTCGGGAATAGCAAAGTATCATCCACAAAAACAACCATAAACTTAGTGAGAACATCTCTGAAGACTCTGCTCATTAAATCCCCAAAGTAACGGGCACATTGGTTAGCCGAAAACGAAGAACCAACCACTCGAAAAATCTGCCATGAGCCTGTAACGTCGTCTTGTCTATACTGTCCTCTGCCACCCTGAGCTGACGGAAATCAATGGATAAATCCAACTGAGAGAACATTGACGTGCCAACCAACTTTTCAGATAAATCATCGACCCAAGAAAGTGGGTAGCGATTCTTCTTTGTGAGCTTGTCTAGTTCCCTATAGTCTGCATAAAGTTAGAAGAATCATCCGCCTTTGTAGAAAAGACGACTGGTGCTTTCCATATAGAGATGCTCCACCTAATGAATCTTTTCTCTAATATTTCACCCACTTGCTTTCTCAGCCCCTTTATCCCTTTAGAGGCATGTGCCATACGGGCAATGCTACCGGCTTTGCTTTCTCACTAAGATAAATCAGAAAATGAATCTCTCGCCTAGGAGGTTGCCCTCTTACGTCCTCAAATACTTCAGGAAACTCATGAATTATGAGTATAGAATTAATATCATCGATAGATTAACCTAAGGAATAAAAAAAGTCATTATAATTGAACCTTATGGGTCATAAGACATCTGAGGGTCTGACCAATACATATCTCTAATCGAACAACTTTCCTCTTACGGTCTAAGATAGACTCATACATGGCTAGCCATTCCATCCTTAAGATCATCCCATAACCCAAGAATCCCACAACATTAGCATTACAGTCAAACTCGATGCTTAATATCAAGACTTCCAAACCCCTACAAATCACTAAAAAATGTGCAGAATTACCTATGGTATTTAAAACAACTATGAGTCAGTGACTAAAGAAATATGCAAGTGCAAACAATGGATTAAAGTGATAGAGATAAAAGAATGAGATGTTGGTGAGTGAAAAAGAGTACAAATGGAGAAGTCGGAAATAAAAATCAAAACTCGGACTTGTCCATCGATAAACAGAGCTTTCTCTAATATTTGTACATGAGTCACTGATGCACTAACCCATTTCCATGTCCTCTAAGGTTATGCTATACTAATATGTCTGGGTTGTCCACAATTATAGCACTTTCATTTCAACGCAGTCTTTCTGATATCATTGATGTAATGACCCATCAATCCACATCCATGACACTTGGTAACCTTCTTGATTTGCCCTTTCTGAGGCTATCCAGTATTCTTTTTATTTCCTTTCTTATCTTTCCACCAATTTTTCTTTGAGCTTACAAACTTGGAAACTTCCTCTTTACCATTTTTAACCTCTTCCTTTGCGTCCTTATGCATGAGATCTATCTCCACTAATGACTACTCCCGTCGGTATAAGTGTCATCGCCGACCTTTGGAGAGGTTGGTTTAATCTTCTCGCGAAATTAACAGCCTTCATATGAGCTGTATTGACTAAATATATCCCAATCCTTGACAGCTCATTGAAGTGATCGATCTATTCCTTAATAGTAAGATCTCCTTGCTTCAATCTCAGAAATTGTTCTAGCTGTATCCCTTTCTCAGCCTATGACATGAATCTCCTCTCAAATAGGTCTTTGAATTTGGCCCAACCAATCTCCCTTTCCTTTGCCTCGACTATCTAACATCAAAAAGATGTGTCCTTTTTCAACTTCCAAGTGACCAGCCGAACTCTCTGATGATCGTCGAGCTCCAATAATTCAAAAATTCGCTCTCTATTCTCAGTCAAGTACGAGCCTTTACAAAAGTCTACGTACCTGAGAAAGTCTATCCACCAAGATTTGATAAATCTTTACAAATTGTAGAAAAGTCGACAGCTGCTGGTGGCTTGGGTGGAAGCATAGCAGTGCGTATTGGTCCTTATGCAAGATCTTGCTAGTCAGTTGGTACATTAGCCTCAAGGTATCCATGAAAAAAAACCTATAACTGAGACACCCTTAGAAAGATTAAGGGCTCTTGACATACTACACAAGAGAAAAGATAGAGATTTAAGACTTTGAAGGAATTAAAGGAAGGTTGTATTTGACTTGAGGGGATAAACTTTTATTTTCAAAAACTGCTTTTGTTTTTAAAATCTACTTTCGAAAAATATTTTTTTCTAGAAACAAATTTTAGAAATCCTATAATCTTGAGCTCTTATACTAAGTAAAACACCCTTTAACATTCCCCAAAATAGAGTCGCGGTAAGAAATGTGAAGCATTATAGATATAAAGATATATAATCATATAGATTAAGATTCATAAGACAAAATAATAAGTACAGCGGAAAGAATTTTATAACCAAAACTAAATAATTATTTCAAAACCACATAATAATTTCAGTTTCAAACAGCATGTCTTATGAAAACAGTATCTCAGTCATAAATCAGAGTACAATATGAATATCCCTCAAAATTGCCATCGATATAATCAACTCTGGGAAATAAGATAGAACAAAAAGGTGAATACGTCTACAGCAAGTATGATCCTCCAATAACAATCCTCTAAAAGAATCATAACTAAACACCTCCAACCTGTGAGCGTGTAAGGGAAGAAAAAGGAAGAAAGAGGAGTGGTTCAGGCATAAAGCCTAGTGAGTGGTGTAATTACTAGCATGATTGAGTAATAAAGGAAAAATAAACCAAACGATAGTTCTAGTGTTAGATAGGATAAATATATATATTTACAAGTACAAAAGGTAAACATGCTCGAATAGTATACAAAGAAATATACTTGAACTGTACGAGTATAAATTTTATTCAATTGTTTGCACTTTCTCAATTATTGAACCTGTAAACATAATTAGGATATATTCCTAATACTATCCATCGATTGGTTGTTAAACTACCATCTTAAGTGGTAACTTATGTTAACATGGATATCCGGTTTTATACAACCTGATCCATCAATAAAGACATAACATAAGCATGTCCAGTCTCCACCGTCGTTTTTGAGACTATTAGTGATAAACCTAAAAGAGAATGCTACCGGTACGGGTCCTAACAAAAACATTCTAATTTGCGCCTCAACCCAAACCCCCTTGATTCAAGCCTTAACCTTTGGCCACTTATTATCCTCAATCAACCCCCTTGATGGTGGAACGAACTACAATAGAAGTATCCTTATTAACTTATGTCTCTTATTTTCTCGAATTAGCCTCATGTCGTTAGAACAAGCCATAACCATTACGCTTTTATTTGACTTAACTTCAATTTTAATTTCATATCAATAATAAGCATTTTGATCATTTCATTCAGCTATAACAATCGTGTTATAATTATATTTGCAATTAAGTCCAATTTGTCCATTATGGTTTCTATGCGTGTCTGTATAGATTATCATAATATTACTTAGCAAATATGTTCGGTCTTTTCCAATTACATCTTATGTCATAATTTAATTGCAAATCTACTTCAATTTTCCTATTTCAGTCTAATCCTTTTTCTGTTTACAAATCTACACTTTATGCACATTATTCTTTGAATTTAGTCTCATATGTTAATCAACATTTACACAAATATTCTTTAATTTTATTATTTCCACGTGAAAAATAAAAGCATTACATCAGTCAATAAAATACTAACATTTACAGATTTAAGAATGTATTAGACATAAATCACAAATAGGTATAGAAACTATAAAATAACTGAAGAACACAGAAAGAGGAAAGAAAACTGAAAGGTTATCATAAAGTACTTAAATAAAATAAAACTGTAAGAAAAAGACTGAAAACTGTAAAAATAACTTACAAAAAAGAGACATATAAAAAATATTAACTTATAGAAAACAAATAAAAACTATAATGAATAACTTCAGGAAAATTCTACAATTATTAAAAACCTTACATTCCTAAATTTCAAAAAATCTAAATAATTACAAGCTCACCCGTGGTCAAAAAGAGTTCCTTCCTGGCCCATGTAGATACTACCTCCAAAATGGTGTAAACGTATGTATATATAAATATTTATTTTTATATATCTTTTCTCGTAAAATTTTAGGTCGGGCCCGTCTCTAAAAAAGACAGAACCCTTATAGGAAAGAGATTATGTTATAAAGAATGAGTTAGGTCTAAGGACTATTTATAGGTTAGGTTAAGGATCTTAGTCCATTGGAATTTTGAATTAAACTTAGGGTGGCCACATTACGTGATGAACAGGAAATCTCCCCGTTAGTTAAATTTAATTTTCAAACCAATAAAAACAAGACAACTTAGCACAATACAAATAAAAACACATCCAGTCATTCTCGGACCTACCTGGGTGCGACTTGTGCCCAAATGTTCAGGTAGGTCGATCCACCTCCTTCTTGGGTCGACCCATGGGTCGATTCTCCCTTTGTAACAATTTTTTTCTTTTTATTTCTTATGATTTTTTCTTTTCCATAACTTCTTCATTAGCCAAATTCCGATAATTTTCCAACTTCTTATTTTATTGATTAATTACCATGTCTTAAAAATCCTGGACCAGATTTTGGACCCCACTTATATGCTTTAATTAATAAAACTAATAATACATAAGCGAGTGGTTGAATTATTATATCCCTGATTTTACTAGATAATATTAAAACATTTAATTGGTTAAACAAAATGTTGAGAATAAGAGAATGATTAGCGAATTAGTCGTGTCATGTTACTGAACTGTGTAGATCAATTAGTAATTGATTAATAGGGGTAAAGGAACATGAGAATGAAAAAATATAAATAAGAGTTTTTTTTATAAACATAACCATTTCCTTTCTTATATTCCACTTCACACTTTCATTTCATTAAATAAAAAATGCAAGAACAGGCCGATCATTCGGGGAGGAGAAGAAGAGAGAAAAGTTAAGCAAGAGGAGATCAAAGGTAATTTAATCTTAAGTTTCTTCTTCATTATTAAAAGTGAATAATAACATTCATTGTTTTATTTCTCTTTTTAGGTTTAGACCATGGTAGATCCAAATTCTCATGTGTTTATTTTTGTTAGTATAATGTGTTTACACGATAGGAAACCATTAGTATATATATATATGTATATTTTGTTGAAGATAAATTGCATTATCATGTAGGATTGCATAGATACTATTTCATATGACATCCAAATAACTTGAAATTATAGGATAGGATGAGGAATAATATTATGGATATAGGTTTTAATTTTTAGAACACGAATAAGTAAGAATATTTTTTGAATTTTCTAAATTAATGAATTCATTTATTTTTGGGTTAATTATTTAAAGAAATTAAATAATTATTCTGGTTTTTAATTTATATATGTTGAAATATATATAAGAAAGAAATTATTTTGATTTTTACGAGTTTCCTTATTGATTTATGATTTAACATAAATTTTATAAGCTAGAACAACTTAATGATTTAATTAAGGATTAATTAACTAATGGTTTTGATTTTTAAGGGGTAGCTATATATTATTATTTTAAATTTTTAGATTTGAGACACTTGATTGAAAAGCAGCATTTAAACCCATAGAAGCTTTCCAAATAATGTAGAGTGACAAAAAAATATTTCTTACTTTAAAAATTTTGTAGTTATATTATATTCATGGTTCAACCACTCAGATGGTTGCCTTTCTTAGACTCGAAGGCTTCAGACGTAGCCATTTCGATGGTTTGACTTGCACAGAAACACATGAAGCTAAGGGAACTTAGCATGTATTGTTTGAAAGCCAGGTTGATGCAGAGGAATGTATTAAAGCCAGTGAATTCGATCCGAACTATTGATTCTCTTTGTAAGAGATATTCACATTTTATAAAATAATTTCAATTCGAACCAACACCCTTACTCAAATTGGATTTGAAACCGATTGCTTCAAACCCTCCTATCAAACCCTCATTGTAATGACCCGGTATTTACGTCAAACACAAACAACAGTTTAGTTTATCTTGAGTACAAATACAATTTGAAAAGCAAGATTAACAAAATATGCATATTTCATTACACATCAAAACATGAATACCATCATTGCATAAATACATTTTCTTTGCAAAACAACCTTATGGATAGATTAACACCTAGTGCAACTACACAAGTAAAGTCCTACACTAGAATTACCCTAGAAAAATGGATTTGAAAGTTTGTACACTTGCACATGGCAATGTTTCTTTGTCTAAACATTTTCAGATTTTTTTTAAATCCTTTCATGGTTTCTTTTCTGAATTTGTCCCCTTTTATTTTCCCAAAAACACTCTCATTTTGTCAAGACACATGTACAAGAAGATCACCAAATCTTGTACAAAATAGACATGGTTCTTCACTACCCTAGTTAAGCCTTAAGAAATGATTTTTCCAAGACTTCTTTGCATAAAACATGACCTAGCCGTGAGCAAAACTGTGCAGGAAATTTCAGAGTTTTGCCTACCTTGAAAGCCAAGGTATTTGTATTATATAATTTTTGTAAAATCAGCATACTTTGCATAAGGAAAGGGGAAGCTAAAACCATGTGAAATTGAGCCTAGTTTGGTACTATAAGGGGTTCTATTTTTGGGCTAAGTCCTAGGATAGATTTAGAAAATGACATGTAGGGAAAGAAGCATTTAATTGGATGGTTCATAGTCCTCCAATAAGAGTCCTTGCGCTGGAAAATATTTCACATAAAGTGGCTGCTAAGGCCATGTGAAGTCATAGGATTTTGTGTTGATTGTGTGAGAGAATTTTTTTTTTTTTTAAAAGTGGTCTTTCAAATGGCTTGCAAAAACTGAAAACTGTTTTTCTTTGTCTCTTCATTCCTAGACAACATTTTATACATCAATATTTTTATCATTTTACACTACTATATAAAGACCATGGCATGAACACTTTCATACACATTCTCAAACAATTCCAAACTAAATCAGTAAGAGGAAACCAGAGAGAAACTCTTAGAGCAAATGTGAGTTAAACTGTTCTAGATTCTCTGTTATTTTTCTGCAGTTTTGATATCTTAAGTATGGTTGAACTTGGATTGATTGGTAATGTTTGTACTGGTAATAATATCATGTATGGTTGTTTGTTTTGTTTGAAGTAGAAACCATGTTTTGTTGTAAATAAAAACCTGTAAGCATCAGGTGGTTGAAAGGGGACATTCCCTGTTTGTTTCCCCGACCTGTTAAGTGTATAAAACATAACAAGTATAGGTAGATCAATAAGCTAAAGTCAAGAATTTTGTAAAGAATGTCAGACTTGTTTTAAACTTGTACCTTGTCCTAAGGATTCAAAGTAAACCAAGCTTTAACAAAGGAAACCCCTTTTACTGCTGTTTGTAAACAAGCACAAAATGCTCTCTGTAAATTATTTTCTAGCTGGATTTTCAAATTGATTAAAAACAAGTTTTGATTTTAAAATCGTAATAAGACAAACAAAAGATGATTTTTAAAACAAAAATCATGATTTTAAATAGAGGAAATCAAGAGAAATAAGTAGTTGGTAAGATAATGCAAATCTATGAATTCCCGTCGATCCAAGAATTTAGAAGTGATGGTGTTCGATCTAGAGGAGTGGAAGGACGGGTAGACGTTAGGAAAAATACTAATTAAATTTTTAATTGAAGGAATTTGGCACGATCATTAAAATAAGGTGGATGGCTGTTAATGGGTTCGGGGGTTTTGGCCGCGTCGTGGGGGGTCCACGTTGGATCGAGTGGCTTAGTTTTTGGAGGGAAGACACTGACGTGATGGGGGAGTCGGTCGGAGGTGGTGGGAGGTTGGCAGGTGGTCGGAAATGACATAGGGGAAGTCAGTTTTAGCATCGACCTGGAGCTTCACCTTTGAGTTTAACCACAGGAAAAGTGATGTTTTGATCAACTGAGTTGGTCGTGGTATAGGGTTTGGCGATGGCGTCAGGGGGAGAGGGGTGACTTGTTGGTAGGGTTGGAGCAGCTCGTCGGTGATCGAGCGTTGTGTGCATGAGCACAATTGCACAACGGTGCACTAAAAATGAAGAACCGTAGGGATTAAAGGAGAAGCAAGTAGCAGAAAGAGGAAGGAAAGGGCCTTTGGGCTAGGGGAAGGTATTGGGCCTTAGGGCTAACGAAAATAAATGAAAAAATAAAATAAAAAAGGATAAAGAAAGGGGACTGGGCTTAAATTACTGGGCTGCAGAATTAAAAGGATAAAGAGAGGAGTAGTAAAAGAAAAATAAGGGAAAGAAGAAGTGATTAATAAAGAAGAAAGGAAAATAAATAAATAAATATTTAAATAAAAATAATTTTTTTTTATTTAAATTAGCAAGTCGAGAAACCGAAGTGAATCATGATCAGTTTTGTAAAAAAAATTGAAATTTAAATACAGAAGCTGTAATGTTATTTTATAAATTTAATTTTATAATTTAAATTAGAAATTAAATGGAATATTTAAATTTTGAACAAGCAAGGTAAGAAACTCGTATACTACACATACACTATAATGTTCTGTTGTAACTAGAGTTTTGATACAAAGTAACTCGTCATACACTGTCTGTGATTTATAAAATAAATCATAATTTTAATCATGGTTAGAAAATATAAAAAGAGAAATTTTATTGATATATAATAAAGAAAGAAGTAGGTCAATATAAGAAATGAAAAGGAAAATTTACAAGAACAATATAAAGAGTACAAGTTGAAATATAAAGTATAAATCATAAATTTAATTAATTTAGGGATAAGCAGGTTAAGAATACTTAGGAGGAATAAGTTTCTATAAAGAATATAAGTATTTATTTTAAAAAGTTGATGGACAAATGAAAAGAAGAAAAAAACCCGTGCAGCGCGCACACTAAATTTTCCAATTCTAAAATATGATCAAAATGCCAGATATAAGCAAGATGATTGTATATTGCTTGATTTGACTGTATATGTAGTTGATATTAATCATGTTAGATGAATGATTTAAAAGGAAATGTTCGTAATCATTCAAAGAGACCGGATGTACATTCCACTTTGATTTGATTAAGCGCCGCGCGTCAGAGATGTTCAAACTGAAGGGGAAGATTGTATATGATATCTTTGGTCTGTTCAGTCCCAGAACAAACCTTAATGGATGAGTGTCTGACAACGTATGTCAGTCAGATTAATACACATCGAATTTACGTAAGTATACTACGTTGGTGGCGGAGAAATTCGTTTCTCTTAGCCTTTTTGCCCGTGATATATTTGGGAAATCGAATGAGTATTTCTGACGGGTAGGACGTTGTGGCATTCAAAGGAATGAACCAGCGATGATGAAAAGACGAGTCTAGCCTCAAGCCTCACACCCAGGAAATGACAAAAATCGGGCAGGCAGCATGGCTATGTGGGTCGCTCCCATTAGGGTGTAGTATCACCTATCTAGAGAAATTCTTATTGTTTCTTAATCTATCGATTCTGCCCATGCGGGGATGGTTGCCGTACACAACCATCGGTGATATATATTCGATACACTCAAGAGAAATGAGTGGTCGGTCATGTGAGGGCCGGGTTGCAAGAAGTTCTTGTTAAACCCAGATGTATTTGCCTCTAGAGATACATCAGCAGAAGGTGGACCCATACCTTGTCAAGTTGGAAATCAGATTTACCTAAGTGCCAAGCGGTTTTTATTTGTATGCTATATTGGAGAGTGTGAGATGCAAGCATTCTCCTAGATTTCTAAATTATTTGTGAAAACCCTTGATATTATAATAATATCTGTTTTAAAAGTATACGAAGTGTTTTGATCTCATAAGGTAAAAACCCGTTCCGTACTTACGGCGTGGTCTTATGAGATATTTTCTTTGAACTGTTTTAAACTTTTTACTCATACCAGTCCCCTGACTGACCCGGAGTTTATTTTCTGTGTTTTCCCTTAAACTCTTGGGTATTCATAACACTTGTTTTGAATAGACAAGTGAATCAGGATGTAGAAACTTTTGAAGCTGAATGAAGATTATCAGTGTGCTGGTCTACCGACCATATCTACTGTATAATTAAGTGTGCAAGTTATTCGTCTGTGTTATGTATAATTAATGATGTACTATGAATGGGTTGTGTCACAAGGCCTATGATGCTCTGATGTAAAATATTCCGCTGTGTAATATTATAAAATATAATCTTTTTGTGAAAATTCCGCTGTGAGATTTTGATGTTCTGTGTTTTATCTTCTATCTCTTCTTATTTCTTATTAATGGCACAACTTGAGATGTGTTCGAAAGTTGGGTCATTACAGTTGGTATCAGAGCTTAGGTTTCTGATTACCTAGGCTTTGGGTGAGTGTGAGAGAACAAATTTTTATATAAAATTTAAAATGAATTTAACACAACTTGGATGTTATACCTAGGTTAGATATACCCTATCAAGACTCGATTGACAACCTGTTATAGTCAGGTGATCAAAATGAGCACCCGTGCACGAAGAGGTCGAGCTAGAGGGTCGTCCACTACTACTGGTCGTACTATTGGATCCCAGGATCAAGTAGAAACAATGGAGGAAGTTGCACAAGTCCAACAAGATAAGAGCTTTGCAACTATTTGTAAGGAGTATACGACTCTGGGAGGAAAAGTTTTCAAAGGAACAGAGTCGTTTACTGAAGTTCAGGCCTGGATGAGGTCATGTGAAAGGATTTTCAAAGGGTTGAAGTTGAATGACGATCAGAAACGTCTTTTGGCATCATGGCAACTTCAAGACGCTGCTGGAACTTGGTGGGACGCTCAAACCGCTAATGTTCCTGAGGAAAGTTTTACTTGGGATAAGTTCAAAGAAGCTTTCGAAGCACAGTTTCTACCTGCTGCAGGAAAGACAAGGATGTATCGAGATTTTATTGATCTCAAGCAGGGAAATATGAAAGTATCAGAATATGAGAACAAATTCAACTTGCTTTCTTGTTTCGGGCCAGAACTGATAAACACTTCACTTAAGAAGAATGAAATGTTCATAGCAGGATTAAAGGATAGCCTACAAGTTCAGATTATTGGACATCTCAAGGTTCCATTCGTTGATCTAGTGGATATGGCTGTTCGTTATGAGGCACTGGAAAGTAAGAAGACAGTGGCAAAAGCAGCACAGACAGGAGGACCTAATAGTGAGAATCCAAATAAAAGGAAATTCAATCCGAACTGGAACAACAACAAGGGAATACCCGTGATGGGAGAAAAAGCCAAGGAGAGGTTCAAAGATACCGCATGCCATAAATGTTTGCAGAAGGGACACATTGCCAAGTTCTGCACCAAGCCAGCAGTAGAAAAGCCACAGCAGACTCAGCAGCCGGGGCAACAGCAACCAAAGGGAACAAGTGATGTTATTCCACAGAAGTTTTCATGTTATAACTGTCATCAGCCTGGACACTTGGTTAAAGACTGTCCGCTTATGAAGAAGTCACAGCAACCAAAGGTCTACGCTTTAATGGATAAGCCATCAACTTCTGAGAGTGTGAAAATGGAAGATGTTTCAGAAGGTACCTTACTCTTTTCTTATAAAAGGAGTTAACAAACTAGGGCCAGCCTCGAGATAAAATGAATATGGGTGGATTAAATTGGGGTAATATCCAATCACATTAATACCGGAGATCGAGTTAGAATTTTAAATTGAGTTAAAATTTGGATTTTACTGAAATTGAGACTAGACTTAAGTATTTATTTGTGTGTGGACTCAGTCAAAGTGAATGGGTCGATTTGTGAAAACAAATCATGTTGAGTTCTGAAATAGAGATCGTTAAGTATGTAAATTAAAGTTTTGGGAAAATACTTAACGAAGTTAAGAAGATTGACTTGTGAGTTAAGGGGATTTGGGCAGATATTTTTGAATAGGAATAATTGCTGATGTTGTTTTATTTATTGATGTGTGTTTATAAGTCGATAACTCTAAATACACTACTTACAAATTTCGAGGACGAAATTTTTATAAGGGGGGTAGAATGTAATGACCCGGTATTTACGTCAATCACAAACAACAGTTTAGTTTATCTTGAGTACAAATACAATTTGAAAAGCAAGATTAACAAAATATGCATATTTCATTACACATCAAAACATGAATACCATCATTGCATAAATACATTTTCTTTGCAAAACAACCTTATGGATAGATTAACACCTAGTGCAACTACACAAGTAAAGTCCTACACTAGAATTACCCTAGAAAAATGGATTTGAAAGTTTGTACACTTGCACATGGCAATGTTTCTTTGTCTAAACATTTTCAGATTTTTTTTTAAATCCTTTCATGGTTTCTTTTCTGAATTTGTCCCCTTTTATTTTCCCAAAAACACTCTCATTTTGTCAAGACACATGTACAAGAAGATCACCAAATCTTGTACAAAATAGACATGGTTCTTCACTACCCTAGTTAAGCCTTAAGAAATGATTTTTCCAAGACTTCTTTGCACAAAACATAACCAAGCCATGAGCAAAACTGTGCAGGAAATTTCAGAGTTTTGCCTACCATGAAAGCCAAGGTATTTGTATTATATAATTTTTGTAAAATCAGCATACTTTGCATAAGGAAAGGGGAAGCTAAAACCATGTGAAACTGAGCCTAGTTTGGTACTATAAGGGGTTCTATTTTTGGGCTAAGTCCTAGGATAGATTTAGAAAATGACATGTAGGGAAAGAAGCATTTAATTGGATGGTTCATAGTCCTCCAATAAGAGTCCTTGCGCAGGAAAATATTTCACATAAAGTGGCTGCTAAGGCCATGTGAAGTCATAGGATTTTGTGTTGATTGTGTGAGAGAAATATTTTTTTTTAAAAGTGGTCTTTCAAATGGCTTGCAAAAACTGAAAACTGTTTTTCTTTGTCTCTTCATTCCTAGACAACATTTTATACATCAATATTTTTATCATTTTACACTACTATATAAAGACCATGGCATGAACACTTTCATACACATTCTCAAACAATTCCAAACTAAATCAGTAAGAGGAAACCAGAGAGAAACTCTTAGAGCAAATGTGAGTTAAACTGTTCTAGATTCTCTGTTATTTTTCTGCAGTTTTGATATCTTAAGTATGGTTGAACTTGGATTGATTGGTAATGTTTGTACTGGTAATAATATCATGTATGGTTGTTTGTTTTGTTTGAAGTAGAAACCATGTTTTGTTGTAAATAAAAACCTGTAAGCATCAGGTGGTTGAAAGGGGACATTCCCTGTTTGTTTCCCCGACCTGTTAAGTGTATAAAACATAACAAGTATAGGTAGATCAATAAGCTAAAGTCAAGAATTTTGTAAAGAATGCCAGACTTGTTTTAAACTTGTACCTTGTCCTAAGGATTCAAAGTAAACCAAGCTTTAACAAAGGAAACCCCTTTTACTGCTGTTTGTAAACAAGCACAAAATGCTCTCTGCAAATTATTTTCTAGCTGGATTTTCAAATTGATTAAAAACAAGTTTTGATTTTAAAATCGTAATAAGACAAACAAAAGATGATTTTTAAAACAAAAATCATGATTTTAAATAGAGGAAATCAAGAGAAATAAGTAGTTGGTAAGATAATGCAAATCTATGAATTCCCGTCGATCCAAGAATTTAGAAGTGATGGTGTTCGATCTAGAGGAGTGGAAGGATGGGTAGACGTTAGGAAAAATACTAATTAAATTTTTAATTGAAGGAATTTGGCACGATCATTAAAATAAGGTGGATGGCTGTTAATGGGTTCGGGGGTTTTGGCCGCGTCGTGGGGGGTCCACGTTGGATCGAGTGGCTTAGTTTTTGGAGGGAAGACACTGACGTGATGGGGGAGTCGGTCGGAGGTGGTGGGAGGTTGGCAGGTGGTCGGAAATGACATAGGGGAAGTCAGTTTTAGCATCGACCTGGAGCTTCACCTTTGAGTTTAACCGCAGGAAAAGTGACGTTTTGATCAACTGAGTTGGTCGTGGTATAGGGTTTGGCGATGGCGTCAGGGGGAGAGGGGTGACTTGTTGGTAGGGTTGGAGCAGCTCGTCGGTGATCAAGCGTTGTGTGCATGAGCACAAGTGCACAACGGTGCACTAAAAATGAAGAACCGTAGGGATTAAAGGAGAAGCAAGTAGCAGAAAGAGGAAGGAAAGGGCCGTTGGGCTAGGGGAAGGTATTGGGCCTTAGGGCTAACGAAAATAAATGGAAAAATAAAATAAAAAAGGATAAAGAAAGGGGACTGGGCTTAAATTACTGGGCTGCAGAATTAAAAGGATAAAGAGAGGAGTAGTAAAAGAAAAATAAGGGAAAGAAGAAGTGATTAATAAAGAAGAAAGGAAAATAAATAAATAAATATTTAAATAAAAATAATTTTTTTTATTTAAATTAGCAAGTCGAGAAACCGAAGTGAATCATGATCAGTTTTGTAAAAAAAATTGAAATTTAAATACAGAAGCTGTAATGTTATTTTATAAATTTAATTTTATAATTTAAATTAGAAATTAAATGGAATATTTAAATTTTGAACAAGCAAGGTAAGAAACTCGTATACTACACATACACTATAATGTTCTGTTGTAACTAGAGTTTTGATACAAAGTAACTCGTCATACACTGTCTGTGATTTATAAAATAAATAATAATTTTAATCATGGTTAGAAAATATAAAAAGAGAAATTTTATTGATATATAATAAAGAAAGAAGTAGGTCGATATAAGAAATGAAAAGGAAAATTTACAAGAACAATATAAAGAGTACAAGTTGAAATATAAAGTATAAATCATAAATTTAATTAATTTAGGGATAAGCAGGTTAAGAATACTTAGGAGGAATAAGTTTCTATAAAGAATATAAGTATTTATTTTAAAAAGTTGATGGACAAATGAAAAGAAGAAAAAAACCCGTGCAGCGCGCACACTAAATTTTCCAATTCTAAAATATGATCAAAATGCCAGATATAATCAAGATGATTGTATATTGCTTGATTTGACTGTATATGTAGTTGATATTAATCATGTTAGATGAATGATTTAAAAGGAAATGTTCGTAATCATTCAAAGAGACCGGATGTACATTCCACTTTGATTTGATTAAGCGCCGCGCGTCAGAGATGTTCAAACTGAAGGGGAAGATTATATATGATATCTTTGGTCTGTTCAGTCCCAGAACAAACCTTAATGGACGAGTGTCTGACAACGTATGTCAGTCAGATTAATACACATCGAATTTACGTAAGTATACTACGTTGGTGGCGGAGAAATTCGTTTCTCTTAGCCTTTTTGCCCGTGATATATTTGGGAAATCGAATGAGTATTTCTGACGGGTAGGACGTTGTGGCATTCAAAGGAATGAACCAGCAATGATGAAAAGACGAGTCTAGCCTCAAGCCTCACACCCAGGAAATGACAAAAATCGGGCAGGCAGCATGGCTATGTGGGTCGCTCCCATTAGGGTGTAGTATCACCTATCTAGAGAAATTCTTATTGTTTCTTAATCTATCGATTCTGCCCATGCGGGGATGGTTGCCGTACACAACCATCGGTGATATATATTCGATACACTCAAGAGAAATGAGTGGTCGGTCATGTGAGGGCCGGGTTGCAAGAAGTTCTTGTTAAACCCAGATGTATTTGCCTCTAGAGATACATCAGCAGAAGGTGGACCCATACCTTGTCAAGTTGGAAATCAGATTTACCTAAGTGCCAAGCGGTTTTTATTTGTATGCTATATCGGAGAGTGTGAGATGCAAGCATTCTCCTAGATTTCTAAATTATTTGTGAAAACCCTTGATATTATAATAATATCTGTTTTAAAACTATACGAAGTGTTTTGATCTCATAAGGTAAAAACCCGTTCCGTACTTACGGCGTGGTCTTATGAGATATTTTCTTTGAACTGTTTTAAACTGTTTACTCATACCAGTCCCCTGACTGACCCGGAGTTTATTTTCTGTGTTTTCCCTTAAACTCTTGGGTATTCATAACACTTGTTATGAATAGACAAGTGAATCAGGATGTAGAAACTTATGAAGCTGAATGAAGATTATCAGTGTGCTGGTCTACCCACCTTATCTACTGTATAATTAAGTGTGCAAGTTATTCGTCTGTGTTATGTATAATTAATGATGTACTATGAATGGGTTGTGTCACAAGGCCTATGATGCTCTGATGTAAAATATTCCGCTGTGTAATATTATAAAATATAATCTTTTTGTGAAAATTCCGCTGTGAGATTCTGATGTTCTGTGTTTTATCTTCTATCTCTTCTTATTTCTTATTAATGGCACAACTTGAGATGTGTTCGAAAGTTGGGTCGTTACACTCATATTTAATTGGTTTCAACTAATATAAAGATTAGTGTCAACTATTTTGGTTTTTGGGCTTGAAGCCTATTTAGACTCGAAAGCACCCCAGAAGTATTTATTGTCTTCAAAGTATGTGACTCGATGCCTTAGTTTTTCAAATAATATTAATCATAACATTTAGGCTCAAAACTCTTTTTTATACCATTTTTAAGCTGGATAGGCTCGAAACTCATTATTAACTAATATGCCTAGCTCCCTAAGTTCCTATATGTTTCATACCATTTTGATTTGCTACGAACCAAAGAAATTTTATTAATGTTTGTAGCGGTTTCGAAGGAGAATCGAAGGGATTTGAGAAAATTTTGTTTCAAATATCCCTGGCTTTGATCCTTGTATTGTTTTGAAGTATGTTTACTTTTAAGATTTAGAATGTCATCAACAATGATTTGAAAGGATAGGCTAGCATAATTGTTTTAAGTATTAAAGGCTATTTAATTTCCTTGTTTTAAAGAAATTATAATCAAAGGGTTAAGTAATAAAGGCCTATATTCTAAGGAAATGTTTTATAAAGTATTTTACCTAGTTTATTTCAAAATTGATAATGTCTTCCCATTGGATTGATGATAAGAGGATAGTGATGAATTAGTGATTAGAATACCATACAGGACTGGTGTAGGATCACATCCTATACTCCAACTATAGCCTATGACTGAATCTGAAACGACCCGAACTTCCCCGTGAAGGAAAACCCAGATTGCTTTGAGGACTAGACGAATCAGAACAAAAACAGAAGAACATTTCATTGCTTATTACAACAGTTTCACCAGAATACAAGAATATACAGAGTATGAATAAACATTACACATTTACCAAACATCAGAGAGATAACAGAGATTTAAATTACATTACATAGCAGCGGAAAAACAATACAAAACACAACTGAAGGAGATATACGGATACAGAGCTTTCCAAATACCATTCCAATTGTAAATCAGGAACCTGTGAATATAAATCTGCAAAACCAAAACTACTAGCTGCCCGTGGAAAATAAGGGCACCCAGAGTTTAGGTTAAAACAATAAACTCCAAGTCAGTCATGTGACTGGTGTGAGAACTAAAACAATTATTTAAAATTTTACTTTAAATCGGATATATTAAGGGACCACACCATATAACACGGAATGGGTTTCCTTCCAAGAATACCAGTGCATATAACAAAACAGCGCAATGCTTTTTGGAAAAATGAAGCTATTATAAGACCCAGGTCCTATCACACAATGCAACGCAAGACGGGGGATAGGGTTTTCCCTTATAATAGCCAAACATGCTTGGTACGTTAAAACAAATCATTTTGATACTATTATAAGTGCATAGTGTATAAAACAATTTCAAATATAATTGTATAAATCCTAGACGGCATGGGTACCATATATCATGTCGCCAATAATAGGCTCTAAAATCAAAACCGCAAATGTCACGTATTGGAAGTTGGATTTCCATCTGTGAACCAAGGCAAGGGGTCGTCCTTACTGCTTCAAGACAATCTAGCCCATGTCTCAGGAGCAGCGACAACTGCCCCATGGATCGTCAAAGCCGGTCCACACGATGTGGATTATAATGCCTGAACACTGTGTTTCCCCGCCCTATGGGGCATAAATGAGCCAAATGACTCCATCGGTCCCGGATCGACCGATATAACTGAGGCGCCTCGCAATCCATCATCCACATAAGTAAAATTTCCGGGCGTGTAAAACCCAAAAAACCACTCCTAGCTAGAAGAAAACGCATGCCCTACCTGAGGTCCTCTCCCGTTTCTGGTTCACACCGGGGTGTGAGGCTCGCAAATTAACGCTACACAAAGCTACGCCACAAAGGCCGTGCTTTGATCATCAACCACAAGACTCTGCTTTTCAACAGAAACCTTGATCATTTGCATCTCAGCATGCCACACAGGCAATTCACGCTATGCAACTGATGTATATCAATCACACAGAATGAAATCCGATGTCAGACATACATCCATTTAAAAGTTCGTTCTGGGTCTGAACGAAACCAGAGGAACCTTATTCTTCGCATATCCATCAATCTCCAAGTACGTCTGGACGATCACCAACTGATTCCCTCCTCTTGGGTGTAAGACCCAATCAAGATCCTCAGTAATTATCCAAACGAGGTGAAGACCTCCGGTCTTTAACCACCGTCTTCATCGTCGACTTATCGTCGATTCGGTTATTTAGAATGGGTATAAACCCGGCCTTTCCGAATCACTCACGTATATAATAAACAAGTGTTATAAAACACAACAAACGCCTCATTCCAATCCAGAATATTCCTTTATTCAAATATTCTTATATTTTAGGAAAGGTTCCCATTAATTTTATCAAAGATAAATTCTTTAAATTTATTCTTTAATCTTCTTTTGAATATCAATTCAAACCAAATTATGGTTTATCCAAACTAGTCGGGATTAGCGAATCTTACCGAAGTAATCATTTGTTAAATTTCCCAACCCAACCTATTCATCCCATGAAGTAAAACTGGTAATACTTCATATCTAACACCACAGTGTTATCGGTAAATTCAATTACCATTTTACGTTCAAATTTAATTAAAGATTTAGCTATCGTCTGGAGTAAAACTGGTGATACTCCATTCTCGATCATTTCTTGAATTTGATAACTTTAGTTATCAAATTCACTTTTCAATTAAATTAAAGATTCATTAAAACTCTAATTCAGTTTTAATTTTCAAAAATCATTACTTAATGATTATTCAAATCCAGGAAATAAATCCTGTCTTTAACTGGGTTAAAGAACTAATGTCATTCAAAACACAGCTCACGGTAAACCCAAAATCACATTCCATTAACAATGGAATTTTCACGGAAAACAGATCAATATATATAATCGATATGAACTTCCATATCCAACTAATAATATAAATGGAATAACGGCAAAGCCCTTTAACTTCCATATATATTAGCAGTCTTCCTCCACAGAAATTCACTTCGATTATTACCAAATCGAATTCCATTCCATTCCAGTTTATTTTATTGAATTGGAAAACTTTACTATGGAAAATATCCTTTAAATCGTATCAAAAAGATTTATAAATTCCAAATCCTATTTCACTGTAAATCGGGTTAAAGAACGAATGTCGTTAAAACACAGTTCACGATAAACCCAATTCACATTCCATTAATTATCGGGTTATAGAACAATGGTTATTTAAAACACCGTTCACGATAAACCCAAAAATCAATCCCAATTCAATTCCAATTAAATATCATTTAATTGGTATATTTCATTAAATCTAAATAAAAAGATTTAATTTTTTTCTCAACTGGGTTTAAGAACAGTGTTAATGAAGACATCATTCACGACAAACCCAAATCCCATTTGATATTAAATACAAGGCTCTAAATAGAAAATATATCGGATTATATTCAATATCAAATTCTACGGCCAACAAATATCGTATTGGAAGTAACGATATAAATATATCTTTCAAATTTCCATAACAATATCTATATAATCACGAAATTCATTATCGAAATACTCCGAAGACAATTTCGATTCTTCCAATTTATATATGGGAAATTCTGGTTATTTTTAAAACCATTTCAAACCCAATTTATTTATTTTAAAAATAAATGGATTATAATTCTAGTTCAAAACTAGTTCATTTCAATAAAAATCTATTTTTATCTTTTCAAATATGGGATTTTTCATCCCAGTTCTTTCCAAATCATTTCTTATGATTTACACTAGTTATAGATATTTTTAATAATTTTATCAAGCCCCGTACAATCGATTTCCATAAACAGCCATCGAACTGCACTTACGGCGACCTTTTCCAAATTTGATTTGGACATAATTCCAAATCCAACCGTTAGATTTCTAATTTCTTGTATCCGTTAGAAATATCTTTTCGATACGAACCCAACAGTTCCGGTTTTAGGAAAATCCGACTGTCGGATCTCCCGTAATGTCCATTCGAAGTCAATGGTCGAAATTCGCGAACTACCGCAGTGCGGCGCGTTCTATTCAGGCCATTATATAATATATATAATATATATTTCGGCGATTTCCATTTAAAACGTATTTTATAAATCGTTTTCAATTCGTTTTCAAAACGATTTCAACTTCATATTCAATTTCAAGTCAAAATTGAATATTCCATATCATCAATATATAAATGATAATGTTTTCGAAACATTAGATTTTGAAATCAATTCCTTTTCGATATTCATTATAGAAATGAATAAAATCGATATAAATATCGTTCACATCAAAATGGCGTCAATCTAATTGACATGGCTATATATATTTAAATATATTCGTGTCCATCCCAAATCGGACATCAAAATCATATTTTGATTCTTTTCTGAATATTGTTTGAAAATATTCGTTATTTTAAAATAATCGTTATTTTAAAACATTCATTCTTTCTGAACTGGAATCAGACACAGTCAATTACCATATAATGTTGATTATATGGATTTCACACAACCAATGTGTATAAGAACAATGAAAACAGCAATCCATCATCCAGAGTGCATTTTACACTATATAAGCATCAAATATAAATATTCAATGCTTATAACAACCTGTCAATCAATCAATCGACATACAACTGAATATCGGGATTAGCGTATGTCATATATCATCCCAATACCCGTGTGGGGTTTCAATCAACAAATAATGAATTTTATTTGTGTAGTTGGGCGATGTGTAAAATTTATCGTCCCAATCAATATCAATCAAATGTGTGTACATAAACAAATCGTCTGGTTTATTTATAAATATTTATTTTATATACATGTTAAAAATTATATTTTTAACTATAAAATATTTATTCATTCCATGTCTCACAATCAATTTTCACAAGACATCAATTGAACAAACAAGTCATCCATGGTCTATGAACGACGGGTGTCTGGTGCTGCTAAGCACCATTTGCATCCTAGTATATATTTCAAACTAGAAAATAAAATAAAAGTGAGAAGTTCTCACCGAGAGTTCCACTCCTCCATTTTATTTCTAAAATTCAGAATAGTTTGCATTTGCCCGTACTTCCAACGTAGTCTTCTCCATGCTGTTCATATTAAAATCACATTTTTAATATGATGTTCTATACATTAAAAATCATATTTTTATGCTGCTATTCCGTGTAAAAAAAATCTAATTTTTATATCGCTATTTCGATTATAAATCATATTTTTATTCCGTTATCTTCATAATAAAAATCATATTTTTTACTTCACTAAAGATCATATTTTTATTTTCATCTCTTCTTGATAAAAATCATATTTTATATATATATAAAAAATCCTTTCTTTTTCTAACTAAAAATCTCTTCTTTTCATTACTAAAAAATCAAATCTTTTTGGTAATAAATATCACATTTTTATTTCTAATCTACATTATATAAAAATCTCATTTTTCTAAACTAAAAATCGCAACTTTTCTTTATAAAAGATCATAACTTTGCTATACTAAAAATTCCATCTTTATAACTCTTTTCATATATATATATATATATATATATATATATATATATATATAAAATCAGATCTTTTCTAAACACGCTATATATATAAGAATAAAACTAATTTAACTTATGTTATCATATAAAAATAAAACTGAATTTTATCATCTATGTTTTATAAATTTAAAATTACCTTTCTTCGATCGCAGGGAATGTCGAAGCTCGCTGTTGGCGTTGCTAGGAGGTGGGGGATGAGCACTGGTCTGGCGGTGGCGGGCTCAGGGGGTGGCGCCGGAGTTGGAGGGTGCGGTGGGGGTTAGGGTTCGGGTGTGGTTCGATTTGGATGTGGGATTTGGGGTTCGAACGATGAGGAGAGGGAGAAGAGGAAGGTGCGGCGGTCTTCACCGATGGCAGCACCAGAGTTGGAGGAGGGTGGTGCACCGCCATCAACGGCGAAGGGCTCGATGAGGAGCTCGATTTCGTTCCTTCTTCTTCTTCTTCTTTTTATTTTAATTACGAGATATAGTCAATGGGGGAGGAGAGTGATGAGGGGGTGTTATATAAATAAATAAATATATATATATTTATTTATATTTAACCTTCAAAAAGCAACTTTTTATTTTGAACTCGAAATCGGACCCACCGACTGTCATCCTGTAACACCCCGTAATTCTGTGAAAATAAGTCTGCGGTAGAAGAGCCAAGGGTATGCCTTGGTTGCAATATATGGCAACCAAAAGACTAGGATGGACCAGCGTGATTCAGCGAGAAGACGGAAGCCCTGTGATAGCAACTCGTCGTCTACCTACCATCTTCAGTCAAGCGAGACACGTGAAGCGGGAAGGCTGGAGGACTCATACGGACCACATACTTGCTATCTAGTTGTGGTTGCGGGGTGTTGTTGGCCATAGAATTAATGGGGCAGATAGGGGCCTTCGTACAGTTCTCATTTTACAAGGGTGGCCTTCCATTAGTTGAGGGAGGGGTCGAGTGGGACCATAGCCACTGGAAAAACAGACCTTAGCATCTGCATCGGCAGATATTGAAAGCTCCCGACCGAGTTCCGTATTTCTAGAGTAGCCCTGACAGCGGAACTCGGACCGCACATTACTGGACATGTGTATCTAGACAAGCGATAACGATCCGCGATACATGCGTGGGAAAAGTCTAGGAACATGTACCACCCTAGGTGGTGTGTCCTAGACTAAAGGGCATCGTTCGACAGGTAGCATAATCCCTTGTTTGGAACTAGGTGGCATAAACCCTGAATCCAAGAAGCATTCAGAAAAATAGCGTAAGTTCTAGTTGAATCTAGAAGGCACTTGATAGAAAACCCTAGATTAGATCTAGGTAATTAAATAATAAATGGATGCCTGAAGGCGACGGAAACTACAGGGATTGGGATCACGTTATCGTTACTAGTAGGGACAGTAGTTAGGCGGTGCAGAGATATAGAAACCATAATAATAAGGTAATAGCGAAGCAGAGAAAGTATTAAAGTATATCCAGTTTATCTTGCCTTAGTATATCTTGTGGTAATCTTATCTTATCCTGTTGACCCTATCATCATGGTATTGTCTTGTATTCAGTTAATTCATGTCGTTTCATTTTTCCCTGTTCACATGATAGAAGTTACTGACTTACTCAGGCTTTATGTCTGACTCTGTTTTTCTTTCGCTTCTTTTCTTCCTTCCCCCCCCCCCCCAGGTAGTTGAGGAGGGAATAGTATAACTCAGGATTAGATTGGACCGTTGCTCTTTCCCCAGCTTGAAGATTTGACGAAGTCGTCCTTGGATTCTCTTTCAGATGCTATGGCTGGCTCTTGCTACATTGGGGAATATAAAATGTTGTTTTATGCTTCTTTATTTTGTAAAGACAGATGATACTCTGATATTGTAAAAGAATCTTGCACTGACTATTTTATCAATAAAGCAAAGTTCTATTTTCCGCAATTTAATATTTGTCTATCTTGTAATTTATCTGCATCTTTTACCCAAAATGCTCCACAGAACTTAGTGCATTCCCTTTGTGAGTGACACTAACGGACGTGGGGTGTTACACGTGGTATCAGAGCTGAAGGTTACCAGATCAGATAAAAGATTTGAAAAATTATTTTCAAAACGGTTTTTAAAGAAGCATTTTTTTAGAGAAAAGATTTTTTTTAAAGACATATTCCCCAAAGCCATACGCACCATCTTCTCTTCCTCTGTTTAAATTCTTATCTCCTTCTTTCTTGAGTCTCTGGGGCTCCCGGCATTCTGGGAGGTAACCTCATCGAAGGGCAAAGTAGTGCCCGGCTTCCATCCATAGTCGTAGTTGTTTCATCTACGGGCAGTTTTCTTTCGAAGCTTAAAGGGTTTTCCGGACGATGGAGGCAGTTTTCGAGAGATTTGTCAACATGACTACACACGGAAGGGGGTGAGGAGTTTGGCAAAGGAGCACAACCCTAGGATGAGGAATTCATGGAGATAGGTTTAGCTCACGAAGGAGGAAGAAATTATAAAAGAGGAAGTATCTTTACTCGGGTATGACAGGGCATATAATTAAGGACGACGGTAAGAACAAAGGACAAGATTTTCAGAAGGGCAAGTACATGCTGAGCGTACCTAGGAGATAGGTGGTAAAAGTTTCTGTTGGAAGAATCTAGTTTTTCTGTTCGGATTTAGCGCTTCGCATTTGTTCATATTTGCTTCCATAGTTGAGTCTCTGCACCTTAGTACTTGTATAGTAAGAAGATCCCAATCAGTCTCAAACCCAGTGGGTAGTTCGACCCGTTTATTTTTGGTTAGTAGGGGTTTGAATAGCTATCGAGTTTGCTTATATCATATCACGTAGATTGTCTAAAGGAGATATTCCTTGGGTGCTTGTCTGATATTGGTTTAGGCCTTTGGGGCTTGTACTTGAGGAATGTCGAGTTCGACTAGGATGGTTTGCGTTAGAGATGGATAGTTGTGGCAGGCGCTCTAAAAAGCACGTAGTGACCTTTTGACCCATATAATTATGGCATGATGGATAAGATAGGAGGAGAGACCTCTGATCATCCTAGTATATACACTTGGTCGACATTTGTTCATTTTGGAGATGGAGCTTAGAAACTTCACAATCGTGGAGTAAAAATTGGTTAAGATACAGTGGAGTAAAGCTCAAGAAGGCTAGATACTAGCAACATACCCTTTTTCTTAAGGGTGCATCCTTGATTTATTTGTTTAGGAGCTTTATGCATAGTTGTTTCTCTCTTTCCAAAGTATATCCTCTAGATCGAATCTGCGATCTTTAGGCAGAAGCCAATGGATGTAAACATGTATTTGAAACATGTTATGGTTGAATGGTTACAAGTGGTTGCAAATGGTCTCTCGTGGATGCATACGTATTAGACACTAGATCAAGTTCGAACGCTTTCATATAGCATTTACATATATGCATTTGTTTGTAAGTTGAACTTGATATGATATCATATGGACGTTGCATATGGATGTATGGTTGTGCACGCATGTAGTATTTACATGACCAGGGATGCTTGCATACATGATTGGACGCATGGCACTAACATGATTTGCATTAAGGAGGTCAACTGAATCAGTAGACCGCCTGATTTTGCATTAGATAGAGACATATACACACACTATGCATATGAACATGAAAGCATTAGAAATATTTTAAGGACAATGAATGCCTGTGATTAAATAGTTGAGTAGATGGGTGATTGGATGGTAGGACACATTCTTCATAACTTGAAGATTTCGGGGACGAAATCCTTTTAAGTGGGGGAGAATGTAACACCCCGTAATTCTGTGACATTAAGATTCACAAATTAAAGTACAATTAATTTTTAAAAGAAAAAAAAAGACCCATGCGGTTGTTTAATTTAAGTATCGTAACTAACATGAAAAAGAGAAGTAAGGAGAGAACAATAATTATTATTGTTCTAAGACTTATTAACAAAAGCCTCTGTAGCTCAGTTGGTTAAGGCATTGGATTTGTAGCATAGAGGTCGGGGGTTCGAACCCCGGCGGCGGCATAATTTTTTATCTTTGTTTTAGAGAGGGCCAACTGAACATGCAAATATATGTACGCATACAAATTCAAAATTTGAATGGATAAGAACGTACATATAAGGAAATAAAGAAAATATATATATACATATGAGAATATAAATATATATATATATATGCAAAAATATATGTATACGAAAGATAAAATTCAAGATAAGGCTACAGTCAATGAAATATGGCAACATCATTTGAATTTTGAAAATAAAATGAAAGTTGTGCGTATATATATACGCGTAAAATGGTCGTTAGAGGAATTGTATACATATAAGAATATTTCATGTGAATAAAACAGTTAAATAAATTCCAGAAATTCAAAAGTTCGAAAATCAAATTTCTACGCCAAATACATTTCATTCGAATTTCAAATTTCTACGCCAAAATAGTGGGACCCAATGCTGACTCAGCACTGCGTGTATGATAAGGTTTGGCTAGATTCATCTACGTACCTGGACTATTTTCTTAACTAGGTTCAATGCTGACTCAGCGCTGCGTGTACGATAAGGTCTTGAGCAGCTATATAAACAGCCCTAGTCTTCATTCTCTTTGCACCAATTCTCTTCTATCCTTATGCTGCTAAGATTCATGGCTTCTTCCCCTCCTCTAAATTTTCTTAAATAATTAAAATAAAATATAAATTCAAGACATGGAGATGCTGCTCAAATCTGTTCAAGAGAAGATTCAAATCAAAGTGAAGAATTCAAAGGCTAAATCAACAAACCTCGAGCAACGACATACGAATCTTAGCATCGCCATTCTTCTATTCTAGATCTAATTTCTGTAAGTCAGTTGTTTCTAGATTTGAAAGTTTTTGCTTTATTTTGTGACATGAAATTAAAGGAATAAAAGAATATGTCAAATCTCTCTCTCTATTCGAATCTGTGTTTATACTCTTGGACTAAATTAATAACTGTTATGATTCAAGGACAAATAAGACTTTGCCTAAGACCGTTGCCTATGACTATGGATTCTGAGATCATGTGCCTTTGGACTATGAACATAAGCCTTTGATTTTGGGACATAAAACATTGCCTATGACGGTGACTTATGACTGTGGGAATTATTTTCCCTTTTGACTATGAATATTGCCTATGACTATGGACATTTGCCTATGATTATGAACACAAGCCTTTGATTTGGACATAAAGTATTACCTATGACATAACAACGGTGATTTAAACACCTATGATTCATGACTAGGAAAATTGTTGCTTAGGTTTTGTGACTATGAAATTGGGTCTAAAACCCGATTTATCTATTCTGTCTGTTCTTGATTTTCTTTGGTTTTAGACTGTGGGAATTTACCTATTAAGTTAGGTCTACCCATGTTCTCGAACCAATTCTGTCTATTCTTGGTTTTAGACCGTAGTAATTTACCTATTAAGTTAGGTCTACCCATATTCTTGAACCTGCGTCGTTATTCAAAATCTTTTTATGCCAATTATTATGTCCACCCTTTTTCATAGCATCTTTGGTTCATTCCCTATTTTCTACGAATCTAGATTTATTTACAATCTAGGTTGAATCATGATTATACGAACGGTGGGAATGCGATTTGGGAAAAACACAAAATTAAACATAAATATAGTTGTAAGCTTGAAATTGGCATAGTTTGGAAGCGAACATGATTCTGATTTATACAATTTTAGAACATGTGTTAAGACATGTGAATTGGGTAGATTTGACATGGATTATAGGTTATGAAATTTAGATCTAGTATTGGCCTATAAACTGAAAAACTAGAATAATAAATCTAGTTTGTATGTAGACTGTAAACTAGAAGAATAAATCTAGTTTTTGGGCATAAACGGTGAACTAGAATAGAAAATCTAGTTTGGCATATAAAATCTAGTTTAGCATAAACTGAAAATAAAGATGATAGATCTAAATTGCTATGAACTGTAGGTTAGGCAAATCAAGATTTGGGCCTAGAATATAAGACTGTTAGCGACAAATGAATATAGGCCAAATTTGTTTAAAAAGGGGGAAATGGGCTGTAAGATAAATTGTTAACAATTTATAAACAAAAGAAAGATATTTTGATAACACCCCTTTTTATAACTCGTACCAGAAAGTTCTAGGGTGACAGAGAGGATAGTGTCTAGGCTTGGGTTTGGAAAATATAAGTTTCCTGCCCTCCCTGGCTATCCCTAACTGATCCGACGAACGGGATGGTTGCTTTCAAAACCAGGTTTGGAAATTAATCAGAAAACCCTTTGAACTTAGAAAACATGAATATGCCTAACCCGAGGTTAGACTGAGTTGCGGTGTAAACCTGCCCGGAACCGACCGGCACATCCAGTAACCGCAGCAATATCTGTCTAATGTGAGAGGTTGCGGCTTTAATTTATTAATTAAAGCTAGAACAAGAAAGGGAGGGTTAAGTCCATAGGAACACTTAACCAACACAGTTAAAGCTAGAATGGGAAGGTTAAGTCCATTGGAGCACTTAACCAACTTAACACTGTTAAGCTAGAATGGTAGGATTAAGTCCATAGAAACACTTAACCAACTTAACACAGTTAAAGCTAGAATGGGAGGGTTAAGTCCATGGGAATACTTAGCCAAATTAACATGTTGACTAGACTAGAAGGTGGGGTTAAGTAAAGTTAATACGCTTAGCCAATTTAACATGTTAATTAGACTAGAGGTTGGGGTTAAGTAATACACTTAGCCAATTTAATATGTTAGCTGGGTTGGACCGTAGGGTTATGTAAACTTGAACACTTTACCATCAGAATATGATAAATGAATATGGTTAAGTCTAAGACACGAAGAGATGATACTTAACCATTAATAACAGGTTTAGTTAAAATCGGTGGGAAAGGTTAAGTTAAAAAGGGAACACTTAACCAATACAGGATGAATGGGTAGGGTTAAGAAATACTTAACCAATATGACTTGGTTTGTGGTGGGGTTAAGTCAACATGAATACTGACAACACTTAACCAGTTTAACAGGATAAGGGAAGAGGGTTAAGTTAGCTTGAATCGACTAAAGACACTTAACCAATCCAACTTAACGGGAAAGAGAACTAAGTAGTAAAACTTAGTTAAGAAGACAATGATCCTGGAAACTAAGTGGTAAAACTTAGTTAGTAGAACTAAGTAGTAATTCTTAGTATAACACGAAGGAGCGGACGTCCATCTGATTTTAAAGAAGACTCCAACGAATTGGGATACGAAGCCCGAGGCTTCGAGGGGACGTGAGGGTACTCTTGGTATCCCTCTGTGAGGCTGCAGATGATCCGCCTGGGCGCACAGAGGTTAAGGTCTGCGGTAAAAGAGCCAAGGGTATGCCTTGGTTGCAATATATGGCAACCAAAAGACTAGGATGGACCAGCGTGATTCGGCGAGAAGACGGAAGCCCTGTGATAGCAACTCGTCGTCTACCTACCATCTTCAGTCAAGCGAGACACGTGAAGCGGGAAGGCTGGAGGACTCATACGGACCACATACTTGTTATCTTGTTGTGGTTGCGGGGTGTTGTTGGCCATATAATTAGTGGGGCAGATAGGGGCCTTCGTACAGTTCTCATTTTACAAGGGTGGCCTCCCATTAGTTGAGGGAGGGGTCGAGTGGGACCATAGCCACTGGAAAAACAGACCTTAGCATCTGCATCGGCAGATATTGAAAGCTCCCGATCGAGTTCCGTATTTCTAGAGTAGCCCTAACAGCGGAACTCGGACCGCACATTACTGGACATGTGCATCTAGACAAGCGATAACGATTCGCGATACATGCGTGGGAAAAGTCTAGGAACATGTACCACCCTAGGTGGTGTGTCCTAGACTAAAGGGCATCGTTCGACAGGTAGCATAATCCCTAGTTTGGAACTAGGTGGCATAAACCCTGAATCCAAGAAGCATTCAGAAAAATAGCGTAAGTTCTAGTTGAATCTAGAAGGCACTTGATAGAAAACCCTAGATTAGATCAAGGTAATTAAATAATAAATGGATGCCTGAAGGCGACGGAAACTACAGGGATTGGGATCACGTTATCGTTACTAGTAGGGACACTAGTTAGGCGGTGCAGAGATATAGAAACCATAATAATAAGGTAATAGCGAAGCAGAGAAAGTATTAAAGTATATCCAGTTTATCTTGCCTTAGTATATCTTGTGGTAATCTTATCTTATCCTGTTGACCCTATCATCATGGTATTGTCTTGTATTCAGTTAATTCATGTCGTTTCATTTTTCCCTGTTCACATGCTAGAAGTTACTGACTTACTCATGCTTTATGTCTGACTCTGTTTTTCTTTCGCTTCTTTTCTTCCGTTCCCCCCCCCCCAGGTAGTTGAGGAGGGAATAGTATAACTCAGGATTAGATTGGACCGTTGCTCTTTCCCCAGCTTGAAGATTTGACGAAGTCGTCCTTGGATTCTCTTTCAGATGCTATGGCTGGCTCTTGCTACATTGGGAAATATAAAATGTTGTTTTATGCTTCTTTATTTTGTAAAGACAGATGATACTCTGATATTGTAAAAGAATCTTGTACAGACTATTTTATCAATAAAGCAAAGTTCTATTTTCCGCAATTTAATATTTGTCTGTCTTGTAATTTATCTGCATCTTTTACCCAAAATGCTCCACAGAACTTAGTGCATTCCCTTTGTGAGTGACACTAACGGACGTGGGGTGTTACACATGGTATCAGAGCTGAAGGATACCGGATCAGATAAAAGATTTGAAAAATTATTTTCAAAACGGTTTTTAAAGAAGCATTTTTTTAGAGAAAAGATTTGTTTTAAAGACATATTCCCCAAAGCCATACGCACCATCTTCTCTTCCTCTGTTTAAATTCTTATCTCCTTCTTTCTTGAGTCTCTGGGGCTCCCGGCATTCTGGGAGGTAACCTCATCGAAGGGCAAAGTAGTGCCCAGCTTCCATCCATAGCCGTAGTTGTTTCATCTACGGGCATTTTTCTTTCGAAGCTTATAGGGTTTTCCGGACGATGGAGGCAGTTTTCGAGAGATTTGTCAACATGACTACACACGGAAGGGGGTGAGGAGTTTGGCAAAGGAGCACAATCCTAGGATGAGGAATTCATGGAGATAGGTTTAGCTCACGAAGGAGGAAGAAATTATAAAAGAGGAAGTATCTTTACTCGGGTATGATAGGGCATATAATTAAGGACGAGGGTAAGAACAAAGGACAAGATTTTCAGAAGGGCTAGTACATGCTGAGCGTACCTAGGAGATAGGTGGTAAAAGTTTCTGTTGGAAGAATCTAGTTTTTCTGTTCGGATTTAGCGCTTCGCATTTGTTCATATTTGCTTCCATAGTTGAGTCTCTGCACCTTAGTACTTGTATAGTAAGAAGATCCCAATCAGTCTCAAACCCAGTGGGTAGTTCGACCCGTTTATTTTTGGTTAGTAGGGGTTTGAATAGCTATCTAGTTTGCTTATATCATATCACGTAGATTGTCTAAAGGAGATATTCCTTGGGTGCTTGTCTGATATTGGTTTAGGCCTTTGGGGCTTGTACTTGAGGAATGTCGAGTTCGACTAGGATGGTTTGCGTGAGAGATGGATAGTTGTGGCAGGCGCTCTAAAAAGCGCGTAGTGACCTTTTGACCCATATAATTATGGCATGATGGATGAGATAGGAGGAAAGACCTCTGATCATCCTAGTATATACACTTGGTCGACATTTGTTCATTTTGGAGATGGAGCTTAGAAACTTCACAATCGTGGAGTAAAAATTGGTTAAGATACAGTGGAGTAAAGCTCAAGAAGGCTAGATACTAGCAACATACCCTTTTTCTTAAGGGTGCATCCTTGATTTCTTTGTTTAGGAGCTTTACGCATAGTTGTTTCTCTCTTTCCAAAGTATATCCTCTAGATCGAATCTGCGATCTTTAGGTAGAAGCCAATGGATGTAAACATGTATTTGAAACATGTTATGGTTGAATGGTTACAAGTGGTTGCAAATGGTCGCTCGTGGATGCATATGCATACGTATTAGACACTAGATCAAGTTCGAACGCTTTCATATAGCATTTACATATATGCATTTGTTTGTAAGTTGAACTTGATATGATATCATATGGACGTTGCATATGGATGTATGGTTGTGCACGCATGTAGTATTTACATGACCAGGGATGCTTGCATACATGATTGGACGCATGGCACTAACATGATTTGCATTTAGGAGGTCAACTGAATCAGTAGACCGCCTGATTTTGCATTAGATAGAGACATATACACACACTATGCATATGAACATGAAAGCATTAGAAATCTTTTAAGGACAATGAATGCCTGTGATTGAATGGTTGAGTAGATGGGTGATTGGATGGTAGGACACATTCTTCATAACTTGAAGATTTCGGGGACGAAATCCTTTTAAGTGGGGGAGAATATAACACCCCGTAATTCTGTGACATTAAGATTCACAAATTAAAGTACAATTAATTTTTTTTTAAAAAAAAAGATCCATGCAGTTGTTTAATTTAAGTATCGTAACTAACATGAAAAAGAGAAGTAAGGAGAGAACAATAATTATTATTGTTCTAAGACTTATTAACAAAAGCCTCTGTAGCTCAGTTGGTTAAGGCATTGGATTTGTAGCATAGAGGTCGGGGGTTCGAACCCCGGCGGCGGCATAATTTTTTATCTTTGTTTTAGAGAGGGCCAACTGGACATGCAAATATATGTACGTATACAAATTCAAAATTTGAAAGGATAAGAACGTACATATAAGGAAATAAAGAAAAAATATATATACATATGAGAATATAAATATATATATATATGCAAAAATATATGTATACGAAAGATAAAATTCAAGATAAGGCTACAGTCAATGAAATATGGCAACATCATTTGAATTTTGAAAATAAAATGAAAGTTGTGCGTATATATATACGCGTAAAATGGTCGTTAGAGGAATTGTATAAAAATAAGAATATTTCATGTGAATAAAACAGTTAAATAAATTCCAGAAATTCAAAAGTTCGAAAATCAAATTTCTACGCCAAATACAATTCATTCGAATTTCAAATTTCTACGCCAAAATAGTGGGACCCAATGTTGACTCAGCACTGCGTGTATGATAAGGTTTGGCTAGATTCATCTACGTACCTAGACTATTTTCTTAACTAGGTTCAATGCTGACTCAGCGCTGCGTGTACGATAAGGTCTTGAGCAGCTATATAAACATCCCTAGTCTTCATTCTCTTTGCACCAATTCTCTTCTATCCTTATGCTGCTAAGATTCATGGCTTCTTCCCCTCCTCTAAATTTTCTTAAATAATTAAAATAAAATATAAATTCAAGACATGGAGATGCTGCTCAAATCTATTCAAGAGAAGATTCAAATCAAAGTGAAGAATTCAAAGGCTAAATCAACAAACCTCGAGCAACGACATACGAATCTTAGCATCGCCATTCTTCTATTCTAGATCTAATTTCTGTAAGTCAGTTGTTTCTAGATTTGAACGTTTTTGCTTTATTTTGTGACATGAAATTAAAGGAATAAAAGAATATGCCAAATCTCTCTCTCTCTCTCTCTCTATTCGAATCTGTGTTTATACTCTTGGACTAAATTAAGAACTGTTATGATTCAAGGACAAATAAGACTTTGCCTAAGACCGTTGCCTATGACCATGGATTCTGAAATCATGTGCCTTTGGACTATGAACATAAGCCTTTGATTTTGGGACATAAAACATTGCCTATGACGGTGACTTATGACTGTGGGAATTATTTTCCCTTTTGACTATGAATATTGCCTATGACTATGGACATTTGCCTATGATTATGAACACAAGCCTTTGATTTGGACATAAAGTATTACCTATGACATAACAACGGTGATTTAAACACCTATGATTCATGACTAGGAAAATTGTTGCTTAGGTTTTGTGACTATGAAATTGGGTCTAAAACCCGATTTATCTATTCTGTCTGTTCTTGATTTTCTTTGGTTTTAGACTGTGGGAATTTACCTATTAAGTTAGGTCTACCCATGTTCTCGAACCTATTCTGTCTATTCTTGGTTTTAGACCGTGGGAATTTACCTATTAAGTTAGGTCTACCCATATTCTTGAACCTGCGTCGTTATTCAAAATCTTTTTATGCCAATTATTATGTCCACCCTTTTTCATAGCATCTTTGGTTCATTCCCTATTTTCTACGAATCTAGATTTATTTACAATCTAGGTTGAATCATGATTATACGAACGGTGGGAATGCGATTTGGGAAAAACACAAAAATAAACATAAATATAGTTGTAAGCTTGAAATTGGCATAGTTTGGAAGCGAACATGATTCTGATTTATACAATTTTAGAACATGTGTTAAGACATGTGAATTGGGTAGATTTGACATGGATTATAGGTTATGAAATTTAGATCTAGTATTGGCCTATAAACTGAAAAACTAGAATAATAAATCTAGTTTGTATGTAGACTGTAAACTAGAAGAATAAATCTAGTTTTTGGGCATAAACGGTGAACTAGAATAGAAAATCTAGTTTGGCATATAACTTCTAGTTTAGCATAAACTGAAAATAAAGATGATAGATCTAAATTGCTATGAATTGTAGGTTAGGCAAATCAAGATTTGGGCCTAGAATATAAGTCTGTTAGCGACAAATGAATATAGGCCAAATTTGTATAAAAAGGGGGAAATGGGCTGTAAGATAAATTGTTAACAATTTATAAACAAAAAAAGATATTTTGATAACACCCCTTTTTATAACTCGTACCAGAAAGTTCTAGGGTGACAGAGAGGATAGTGTCTAGGCTTGGGTTTGGAAAATATAAGTTTCCTGCCCTCCCTGGATATCCCTAACTGATCCGACGAACGGGATGGTTGCTTTCAAAACCAGGTTTGGAAATTAATCAGAAAACCCTTTGAACTTAGAAAACATGAATATGCCTAACCCGAGGTTAGACTGAGTTGCGGTGTAAACCTGCCCGGAACCGACCGGCACATCCAGTAACCGCAGCAATATCTGTCTAATGTGAGAGGTTGCGGCTTTAATTTATTAATTAAAGCTAGAACAAGAAGGGGAGGGTTAAGTCCATAGGAACACTTAACCAACACAGTTAAAGCTAGAATGGGAAGGTTAAGTCCATAGGAGCACTTAACCAACTTAACACCGTTAAGCTAGAATGGTAGGATTAAGTCCATAGA